>LOEQ01003216.1:27535-38004 GCA_001685075.1 Bramus lutescens | reverse complement strand
GTGAGCCCTCACATAAGGCTAGGCTGTATCCTCTGAGAAGGTTATTTGCTACCCAATGCATTCTTAACTAGACCAATATATTCAAAATGATAAATGCAAAGAAACTTTTCTTTATATTAAATAGTCTAATGACTTCGGCTTCTTCCATGATTAGTTTTGAATAAACACCTGGCACATCAAGTTTGCCTTTAGTCACATGTTGATAATACAAACTAATTAGTGGGTGATTGCTATATTAACATAAAAAAGGCATTCTTTGCAGGAGTGCTCTGTTGGAATGCAAGCTAAGCACAAGTTTAAAGTAAAGATATATGGGGAAATGCATTCTGAATTTATAAAAACTAAGTGTGTTTCTATTGAAATTTCTGTATTTTCATGTGTAATTTAATTATTAATCAGTACTATAGCGGAAAATGCAAACTATAAGATGTCAAGGCATTCATTAGGAGAACTATGCTTAAGGTCACTAAATACACCTGCATTCTGTTTGTTTGTTTTGTTATTGTGTTATTTTGTTGTTTGCTGTGACAAGTTCACATCTCACTAGCCCAGGCTGACCTTGAACTTCCATGTGATCTTCCTGCTTCAAGTTTCCTGAGTGCTGGAATTAGGGAATGTGCTGTGGAATAATCCTTTGCACCCTGTGAAAATGTGTTGCTCTTAGTGGTTTAATAAAGAGCTAACTGGCCAATAGGTAGGCAGGAAGAGTTAGGCAGGAAAGCCAGACTGAGAGAACTTAGGGAAGAAGAAGGGCAGCCAGATGCAGAGGAGGCAGACTGTGTAAAGATGTGTAAAGATGAGATAACAAGCCATGAGCTATGCGGTAGCACGTAAGTTAACAAATATGGGTTAGTTTAAGCTGAAAGAGCTAGTTAGTAACAAGTCTAAGCTATCAACAAAGTATTTATAATTAATAATATATCTCCATGTTATTTATTGCAGAGCTGGTGGTCCCAATGAACCAGGGATATATACCAACATATAAAGTCTGGTACATTCTTTTGTGTGTTTGTGTGTATGGCATGGAAGCACACACATGTGAACACAGCTGTTATTCCTCAGCTACCCTCCTTCTTCTCATTTTTTCTTTCTGGTACAGGATCTCTTAGTAGGCTCACTAAGCAAACTAGATTTATATGAATAATACTGGTGAATCATCATAACCTATTTATTTTTTTTTTACTTCGGCTTGCCACATGTTTAATACACAGACTCATCTAAAACCAAAAGTCTGGCTATTGTAGATCATTCTTAGACCACACAAAACAACCAAATTGTGGGGCTAATGAGCCCCGAGACCCGTTAATCTTGATCCATCCTTGGGATGGAATTATAAGCATACACCACCATGCCTGGTTTTTCTTTCTTTTTCTTTCTTTCTTTTCTTTTCCTTTTTACATGGGTTCTGGAATAGAACTTGGGTCCTCATACTTGCAAGGCAAGTACTTTACCAACTGAGTCATCTCCCCAGCTTTCAGCTACATTCTTAAGAAAAAAAAAATGTTTAAGGAGAGCCCTGTCCTTTGGTTTTCCAAAAAGTGAGAGGCAGCCTTTACCTGTCCCTGTGTTTTGGTGCCTTTTCATTTGCTTGCTTCACCTCCTTGGCTGCTCCCTTTCTGCAAAGTAGTAATTATAAAAACCGCTGCTCCACAGTCAGGCTGTAATTATTAAGCATAATTATGCCCACAAAGCTTTTTGAATATGACATAGAGCAGACTATGTTCAGCTAATTGTGCTATTTTCAAAGGAAACAGAAAAGATTAAGCTTCTTTCTTTTCTCCATATGTAGTCTTTACTCATTAAGTGGGAATTTAAAGTATATATACTTTGTTTTGTGGAGTAGGGCTAAGCTAAGCATAAGGTGCAGAGAATCCTCCAGAGCACAGCCTCGTCTGCTGTCATGAACCTCATCAGTGTGGTTAGGATGGGTGCACATACACAAATACGGCATCGCCCAAGGTCTGTAGTCTACACTGAGTCATTCTTGGTTGTACATTCTATGACCTTGGACAATCATGATACACTGTGTATCTACTGCTAAATTGTCATATAGAATAGTTTTTTTACACTAAAGGTGGTCTGTGATAGGCCTATTTATCTTTCTAGTTCCTCTTAATCCTACGGAACCCTGACCTCTTTATCTTCAAAGTCTTCTCTTTTCCAGAACATCGTATCTTTTGAATTAAGACCTTTCTAATTGACTCCTTTCACATCACCAAGTGTGTTTAAGCTCCTTTTGTATATTTTGAGGTTTGTTTGTTGTTTAGGCACATAATCCCATGGTGTGAATAAGCTTCAGTTCCTTTATTAATTTACCAAGGATCTCCTTGATTGGAAGCTTTGACAATTAAGAATAAAACTATAATAATTACTCAGGTATATGTTTTTATGGAAGAATAAGGTTTCAACCCATTGAGGTAAACATCAAGGAACCTGGAAGTTAGATTACATTGTACTTTTAGTTGAAAGAAACTATCAAAATGCCTTCTAAAGGCTACAAAGAATTAGTGGGAATTGCTGGAGCACTCTCCAGTGTTTGTCCTTCTCTTTATTCTGGGTTGAGGCCATATGTGTGTAGTTTTGCAAATCAATTCAAGTTTCCTCAATGATGTGTGACAATGAGCATCTTTCTAGGTGCTATTTACTATCTTCTTTGGCTAATTTTCAGTTCAGGTGATAGTATGCTAATACTTTTTAAAGATATAGTTTAGTTATGTTTATATGTATGTGTATGTGGCAGTGCTGGTGCCCACAGAGACCAGGAAGGCTTCAGATCCCCTGTAACTGGAGTTCTAGGTGATTGTGAGCTGTCTGACATGGATGCTGGGAACTAAGCTCAGGCCCTCTGCAAGAGCACTACATTCTCCTAATCCCTAAAGTATCTCTCCAACCTTGGTGTTTTTTTTTTTAAATTTCTTGCTTAAGTTGTTTTCTTAGTATGATGATTTAAGTGTTCTTTGTATATCTGGTACCAGTCCTTTATTGTGTGTAATTTATTGACATTTCCTCTAAGATTGTGCCTTATCTTCTCATTCTTGTTTCAGACCAATCTTTGAAATCAAAACATTTTATTAAAAATTTCCATGAGACAAAAGGATAGCACATGAACATCCAAAGGATGTTGAATTTTGAAAAGTAATACTTTAATTTATCTGAAGATTTCTGAGATGCATACTCTCCACCTACACTCTCTACCTCAACTAACCATGGGCTCTTTGCCAACACATCTCTCAACTTCATACCCCCTTTAAATAACTATAAAATATTGAGATAACAACTTCTAGTCCTTTACATTTTTATTTTATTTTTAAAAAATAATTTTAAATATTTGAAAGATTACAAATATAGAGTTCCTTTTACCCATTACACAGTTTCTCTGAATGTCAATGTTTTATATAATCATGATGCAATGACCAAACTAAGAAATAAACATTGGATTCATTTATTAAATGATAGACATTTTTGTGATTTCACTTCACCTACTTTTTCACATATCTCCTTTCTGTTCCAACCATGATAATGGGATTTCAAGGTGCATTTAGACATTAAGCCTCCTTGGTCTCCTTCAACCTGTTATACTGACTTCACCTTTTGTTGCTTCTGAATTTGATGCCTTGGAGAAGTAGTAGTTAGGAATCTTGTGGACTGCCTGAAAGTTTGTGTTTGTTTCTTCACAATATGGACTTTGGGCAGTACGATGTATTATTTCTTTCAGAAAGTTTCTTTTTAATATTTTTAAAGTGCATTTGAGCATGGACAAGTAAAATTGTGAATTCTCCCTCTCTCTCATCTGTTTCTATCTCTGCTCCCCACATCCATTTATTATCATCTAACACCAATCCTATCTGTCTGTCTATCTTATCATTTATCATCTATATATTATCTATCTATCTATCTATCTATCTATCTATCTATCTATCTATCTATCCATCTATTTGTCTATATATCTATTTACCTATCATCTTGGTCATGTATTCATACAGGTAATTCTTATTTCAGTTCAACACCTGAGTTCTTTATGGACTTCCTGCTCTTTCTATTTTCACATTCATTATCAGTGAGAAATTTGATTCCACTCATTTATGCTGTATTTATTTGCTTACTATACAACACCCCCACACCAATCTGCTAACCACACTGCTGTTTATTGCCTTGATCACCATTTCTTTACCCCACCCCTATCCTTGCAGGTGGGTTTTTCTGTCACACCAGCCAGTTCCCCAAATAACCAGAGACTTAATATTAATTATAAATGCTCAACCAATAGCTTATGCTTGTAACTAACTAGCTCTTATAACTTAAACTACCCATTTCTATTAATCTATGTGCTGCTCCAAGGCTCATTTCCCTCATCTACGTACTCCCGATGCTGCTTCTTCCTCCTCTAGCTGGCAACTCCCAAGACTCTGACCTCCTTCTTTCTAGCATTCTCTTTGCCTCAAAAGTCCTGCCTAACCATCCACCAGTCATATCTTTGTTATCCAATGAGAGAAATACTCATTTATAGTGAACAACAGGATTATTCAACAGATCATCCTCTCTTCCTTGCCTTGGGTGGCCTCATTGCTGCTACCTCTATGAGACAGAGAAGAGAAAGGAGAAGAGAAGCAAATTTGTATTTGCTTTTTGTATTTGGAAGCAAAGTTGAATTTTATTAAGAAATGAGTTTGATACATATTTAAGCATGGCTATTAATAGAGGGAAAGAGAAACACACAAGGAGACAGAAGTTTTACACATTCAAGGAAACAGTGAGTGTGGACTTTTCATAGGACAGTAACTGTAAGTTGTTATTTGCCAGAAGCCAGGTTAGTGTTTTGACAGGCAGAAATCAAGACTGGTGTGTGTGTGTGTGTGTGTGTGTGTGTGTGTGTGTGTGTGTGTGTATGTGTGTGGTGTGTGAAAGACACTTGGGATTCAGTCGTGGAACTGAAGACCACTAACAATATATCTTTTCCCTTCAGCCTTCTGTGGCTTATTATATTAGAACTTTGAGTCTCTGTTTCCCTGTTAACCTGGCTTTAACTTTTGTCCACTTGCCAACTAGGTGAAGTGATACTTTAGCAAGACTGGGAATAATTACCTTAGTCCCAAACACCATTGTTATGTGAGGATCAGTGAATCACTCAGCCTGGGAAGAGAAAAGCTCCTTCCTGATCCTGAGCTGACTCCTCACTGGCCCAGACCTGCCTCCTGCATGCTGCTTTTGTCTAAGAGGGAATAGCTACCCTGTTAGGAGGAGATATGTTTGCCTGACGTGAAAGCAGTCATGTCTGGGCTAGTCAGGGCCAGGGATAACTTTTCTTGTCCATGAAACCTACTTCAGCCATGGCTTTGAGGCCTATAACAGCTTATGCCATGGATACGCATTAAAGTTCAAAAATAAATATAGAAGACCCTTTAGCTACTGAAGCTGTGCTCAAAACCACAGTCTGTAGGAGTCAGCAAATAAGCAGGATTGTCTGAGTCATTTTCATCTTAGGTACTGAAATGTCCCTCTGCTGACTGTCCTTTGCTGAGCTTTGTTTCAGAGTCATAAAAACATACTTCTTTGTACATTGCTTAATTGGTCAACATATAACTGCAAAGTTGGTTTTATCAGCGAATAACTGTTTTGAAGAGCTGGCTAACTACTAGGGTGAAGGACAGTTGTTTAATGTCTGCAAGAAACACATCATCACCAAGTAGAACAGCTTGAAGGATGAGAGTGAGATACTCAAAAGCTGCATTCCCAATTCTAGAACCTGATGAAAAGTAGATTAATGTAAAATTTGAGATCAAGCCTATTTGCTCCTAAGAAGCTAATCAGTCTAGTCCTTCTGTGTGGTGTTAGGTAGGTTCAGGCAAAGTCAATCCACTGTGTTTTGTGTTTTCCTATATATATCATTGTAGATAGATAATGAATTTAAAAAGCCCAAGTTTGTCAAACCTAATGGTAAAAGCAGGTAGCAAATTAGCTTTAAAACCTTGCAGTGTAGGACTAGAGAGATGACTCAGCTGTTAGAGGTTAGACTCACAATCAAGAAAAAAAAAGCTACAGTGTAGAATTTGTGTTTTGTTGGTAGGCAGGTCAAGGGTTGAAAGTTTAGAGATTTGTGGTAAAGAACTAAGTAATAGCGTGGAACCATTAAAGTAACAAAAACAACAACTTTCTAAAGGGTGAAGAAAAGTGTTGAGGTTTTTGTTGGATGGTTGATTCATCCCAAACCAGTTCATAGTCAAAGGTAAACACCACCTTCTGTGTGCAGGAGCTATAGGGAAGGGGTGGAGAAACACTGCAAATTCCCATCCTCTGGAAGTAGAGAGCATTATTTGTAGGACCTCTACATTCCATGGGGTTGCCTCATCATCATGTTTCTAGAACTTTCAATTGTGTCTGAAATTCTCTCATCAGAAAAAAATTATCATTTTGCATCATAACTTGAGTTTCTAATGTCTTACTGGGCACCTGTAATCTCACCATTGTTATAGGAAATGAGAGGCAGAGATGAGACCTTGCCTGGATGCTCAAGAGCCACTAACCTGGTGATCACAATAGCAAAAGCATGAGAGACCCTGCTGCAAAAACAAGGAGTTAAAGGTGGCGATTGACTCCCAAGATTTGTTCTCTGAACTCTATACTCTTGCTTCTTCCTCATACTTATGCATCATTTGTAAACACACGTACCATACACATATAAACACATACCAACACACATACACACATATACACACACAGTGCAGCTAGTATGGCTTCTTAATTTTCACAACAGTAATCTACATTAAACTATATTCCTTGTTCTTTGAAACATTTTTATTTTGAGAGATCATCTTGCTAAGTTGAATGAGCAAACCTTGAACTCCAACTGGAGTCCTTATATGCTTTAAACTTGGGATCTTTCTGCTTCTGTCTCCCAAGAACCTGATATTACAGGCCTGTGTCACTGAGTAAATATGCATTTTAACTCTATGTCTGGTGAGGAATATTGAGAGTTGTACAGAATTTTTAGAGAAATGGGGATCATGGTTTGAATGTGGAATGTCCCTGATAGATTCATGTTTCCAAACTTTGACTCTCAACTCGGGTGAGCATTGAGGTGGGATTTCATTGTAACTGAGGTGGCTAAGACTTGAGGTTTCTTAGCCTGTCCCTAATTCCTGTCCTTCTTCTGCTTTCTGATAGCAGGAGCGATGTGACCAGTCACCTCAGGCTTCTGCCACCATGATGTGGTGTGTGGAACTTCATTGGTATCATGGGACTGTATTCTTAGAATCTGTGAGCTAGAAGAAAACCTTCTTCCCTTAAGTTGTTTCTTATTAGGTATTTGGACAAAGATTTCAGAAAAGTAATTAATGGAGAGTGTCTGATCTATACAGGGAATCTGGTATGGAGTCGGGGAGACTTTTGCAATGTCAACTTGTTCAGATTCTTATTTGTGTCCTGTGAGATGTGAATGCTCATTTTCTCTGGGCATTGAGAAGGCACTTCTGAAGGTGTAAATCACAAAACAATCCCACACCAGTTTGGAATTTTGATTAATAAAAGGGTTATTTATTTAAAGGGAAAAACTTACAGATCACTGTCCTAGACAACAGCCCTCTGTATGACCAGGGAAAGAGTCTAGTAGCTGGAAGTAGAGCCAGAAGCAAGAGAGTGAGCACAGGGCTACTACTGCTTTTTAAAGCAAAAGAGACCATGCCCAAGTGGGCTGGTATCTTAAAGGCTATTGGCTGAAGGAGCAGGAGGAGCTCCTGCAGCATACTTCTTTATCCAAAGGTCTTAGATCCTACATCAGAATAATATCAGGTTTTATGTCTTGCTTCAGAGAGTCATAAAACTTTAAAGTAACATTCCTACTTCTGCCATTTTCTTCAAATATACCAAATGTCATTTCTGGAGTATCAATGTCCTGAATGTCATTATCTTTATTAGCTAATAGGAAATTTGTTTAATATAGAACTGGTTTAATGTAAATTCATAAGAGTTGTACTTAGAGACTAGGAAAGCAGTAGTACTATTTAATTAAGCATGTCATCTTTTCAACTCAATCAATCAAGAAATTACAAGAGGGCCAAGGAAGATGCTGAGCTGTAGATGGAGGGTGGGAATGTCTATAGGTTAGCCAAGGATGTTCTCATTCTCACTGCTAAGGCCTAGAGATGTGGGGTACATGGCCAGGGAGCCTTGGGATGATCCTTTCATGCTCCTGAGGTAGACCAGTAGGAGTGGGTGATGGAAGGCAAATAGTGGGAAAGCCAATTTGTCCATTTAATCAGCAGTGACAAGTTCCATTGAAAAATGTGGGAGTGCCTCAATTCCGCAGTCCATAGAGCAGTGGAGGGCCCTGCAAAAGAAAAACACTCTCCTAAGAGGTGGCAGGGGGGAGAGGGGGAGACAACGACGCTGAAGTTGCACACAGGACTGTTTTGTACCTGTGTATGCTGTAAAATTGCTTTGATGGATGCTGTGACCACAAAGAATTTAAAGGTAGGCTACAGCAAATGTCATCTTCATGTATAGATGCTACTGTTAGAAGCAGAAGTTCAGAAAATGTTCTATCTCCTCATGTTGTTTCATGCCTCTAGGACAGGAAAGGCATTTCCCCTTGTGGATTCAGCCTCTGCAGTAAGAGCAAAAAGACTATGAATCTGCATTTCATGATGTGGAGAGCGGCTGGTTTGAATTTTAGGTCAGAGGGTGAATTTCACTTATTGCTACAATTTAGAATGGAGAGATATTTTTGTGATATTTTACTTTCATGAGAAGTCACATGTTCTTGTTGTCCATTCATTTGCGAAGATCACGTGTGGGAATGAAGATGTGGCTCGGCAGTTAAGAAGGGTTGCTGTCCTTCCTCCCAGAGGACTCAAGTTTTGGTGCGAGCACCCACTTTAGGTGGCTCACAGCTGTCTGTAACTCCAGCTCCAGAGGATCTGGCACCCTCTTCTGTTGTCCATGGCCACCCACTCACATGTGGCACACACACACACACACACACACACATATATATATATATACAGTTAAATGTAAATAATTTTTTTTGAAAGTCAGGTGTTTATTGTCTGAGGGCTTTGAACTCAATTTTTTTGATTTATTGTATTGAATGAATGAAGTATTCCAGGCCACATGTGAGAAGCACAAAGATGTTTTTGTGGCTCCTAAAAAAATCACCTAGTGTCATTGTTATTACAGATAATATATTGACTTTGAAAGTCACATAGGGATAGTAACATGGTTTTGTTGATAACAGTGCTTTCTGCAGAAGCCTGGAGATCTGAGTGCAACCCCGGAAATCATTTTAAGGTGAGAATTGACTCCCTGCAGTTGTTCCCAGACTTTCACATGTGAGCCATGACACAAACACACCATACCCCACACTCACACACAAAAACACACATGCACGTGCATATAAACCCACACACAAATAAGAATGACAATAAAAATAACATAGAAAGAAGTAGTTTGCATGAGTTGTTTGGGGAGCTGGGTGTGATGCCATAGACCCATAATCCCTACTATTTGCAGGGTTGAGACAAGAAAATGAAGAGTTCAAGACATGCCCAGGCTTCCTTCTAGAGGCTGCCTGGAATATGGGTAATCACATTTCAAAAATATAGCTTGATGGTTTCATTTACTTGCCCCAAAAAGATTAAGATGGGAAGAAGGCATGTCCAAGTTAATAGCGGATAAGAAAACACAGTTATTTTCTATTTTGAGAGCTGTATAACCTTAGGGTCAACTTGGCTGCTTAGAGAATTTTTCATTCTGAAATTTGTGAGTGTTTTAAAGAGGTATAGAGACCTAAGTGTTTATATCAAGCAAAACGACCCTCTTAAAATAGAAAAAAAAAAAGGAGTTGGTTCCTTTCATCTGAAGCAGCAGCTAGAAATCTTTTGCACCACTATTGTCTTTTTGATTTCTCCTGCTTAGCATCTCAGGCAACACCCTCAGTGCAGAGGGCAAAGATTTACCAACTGGAGTACCTATCCCTTCAAATGAGCACAGCACAATCTCTGTAGAGACTTCTTAGTACTGTTCACTCCATGTCGCTGTCTAAGAAGGACTTACAGCTGGAAGTTACTGCCATCCAAACCCCTGTGCAGGAAGCTGGGGCAGGGGGCGGGGTTGTCCTGACGTCATCTGGTCTGCCCTGTTGCCCCCCATTCTCTGTCTGCAACTGTCCCATCTCTGCTCCCCATCAGTGGAGCCACAGTCAGGCTGTACTCACTCAGTCGCCATTTGGCTTCTGACGATTTGCAGACATTAAGAATTAGTCACCTGCTTAGTCTCCGGTAACTTAGTTGCCATGTCACGCTCTGCTTCCTTTAGACACTTAGGCTTCGTAGAACCCTGAGAGCATTGAAGAAGCCGTAAAACTTTGGAAATGCCTTTACAAGGCTGCATTATCTGATTTCTGAGGGCCTCACTTTGCTATTTCCTTTTTTTCTTCTCTGAAAAATTTCTCCGTTATTGCTGAATTCAATGAGTCT
>LOEQ01003215.1:171147-185181 GCA_001685075.1 Bramus lutescens | reverse complement strand
CCTAAGGGCTGGCCTATCAAAAGGCCAAGGGAGTTTCTTTATTAACCAATGAAACTAACACATAGACAGATGACCCTCCTACATCATCACACCAAACTGGGTAGGAAAGGGTTCAACTCAAGGCATGGCAGGAAGCTGAAGCAGAGGCCTTAGAGGAATGCTGTTTGCTGGCTTGCTCCTCATGACTCAGCCTGTTTCCTTATAGCAACCCAGGACCACTAGACCAGAGATGGCCCCATACACTATGAGCTGGGCCCTCCCACTTAGATTATTAATTCAGAAAGGGCCTCACAGGTGTTTTGTCAACTGAGGTTCCCTTCCTGAATGATTCTAGCTTGTGTCAAGTTGATAAAACTAGCCAGCATAGCCCTTAAGAATACTTTAACAGTTGAAATTGTGGAGTGTATTTTAGCTCAATATAAACTAGTGTGCATTTTCTGTTCTTGTCTTTGAAAATATCCTTAAAGATTGGTCTCAAACAAGTCAAGTACTTAGTATTGGATGAAGCTGACCGAATGTTGGATATGGGTTTTGGACCAGAAATAAAGAAGTTAATTTCTTGTCCGGGAATGCCATCAAAAGAACAGCGCCAAACCCTTTTATTCAGTGCAACTTTTCCAGAAGAAATCCAGAGGTAAATATTTTCCTTATTAAAAACAATTAAAGGTGCATATGGTGGTATATGCCTTTAGTCCTAACAGCAGAAGAGAAACATGAATCTCTTGAGTTTGAGATCAGCCACAGTTACATAGTGATACTGTGTTTCAGAATTAATTTCTTAATTTAGGGATAGTAAAATACCTATCATGCGAGTATGAAGACCTGAATTCAATCTCTAGCACATAAGTCTAGATACTGGGCACTGTGAATAATTCAACACCAAACATGAGTATTCAGGATCAGTTTTGTATGCTGACTTCACCCAGATAAATACCCAGGTGTGATGCTTTTTGATAACTGTGTACTGTTTTCCACAGTGACTGCTTTTTGCATCCTAATGAACAGTGGTAGAAGAGGCTCTTTTCTCCCCCACACTCTGGCCAGCATTTGTTGTTAGTTTTTCTAATTTCCTGATGACTAAAGATACTTTCTATTTTCATATTTTATGAGCTGTTTTTATGCCTTAGAAGTGCCTGTTCATTTGCCCATATTTTGATTGGACTAATTGTTCTTTAGGTATTAAGATTTGGTGCTTAATTTGAGTGTTGCTTCTATCAGATGAATGGCTGCAGAGTTTTGTGGGGTTTTTTTTCCATTCGTATGTTATCTCTTTGTTCTGTTGATTGCTCCTTTGCTATTCAGCAGCTCTTCAATACAATTCCAGTAATTTGCCAATTCTTAGGTTTGGGTTATTGGAATCATATTTTGGAAGTTTTTTGTTGCTTGTACCAGTATCTTGGAGAGTTGTTTGCTTTTCTTCTAGTAGTTTCACAGTTTTAGGTCTTTGAATGTGTTGTTAATTTCTGTATGATGTGAGAGATGCATGTCTAATTTCACTTTTGTATATGTGGCTATCCTGTTTTCCCAGCACCATTTGTTGAGGCTCTTTTTCCCCCTCAGTTTTTTCTTTTGTTGTTGTTACTCTTGTTTTGTTTAATTTTTAATAAAAGGCAGGGTCTCACTATGTACTCCTTGACTTCCCTGGAACTCATTATGTAGACCAAGCCTGGCCTTAAAGACATAGAGATTCGCCTGGTTTTTGCCTCTCCAGTGCTGGAATTAAAGGTGTGTGCCACCAAGCCTAGCACTTTCAGTGTGGTGTTGATACCTTTGTTGAGATTCAGTTGATTGTGAATCACGCATGTATTCACTTTTGGGTCCTTTATTTCATCCATCTCTGTGTTTGTTTTATTGCTACCACCACGAAGTTTTGTTACAATGTCTTTGTAGTGTGCTTTTGAAATCAGGTATGAAGACCTCAAATTTTTGTATCAATTATCTCTTAGATTGCTATGGGGCAAATATACAGGAATGACTTGTTAGAACCCTCTTCACTGTGCTTTCTTGGTGTTAGGTCATCATATGGGAATTTTCATGTACCCTATTATTTATTTTGAAGTTTCTGCTAAGGTTCAGGCAGGACTAGGTTATAGGTGGAGTTAAGTACAATTTATTTTGACTAGGCTTGGTAGTATACTTCAGTGACAAAGTGTGCCATCCACCATGATCAAAGGCTCAGCACTACATAGAGGCGAGCAAAAAAACCACAGATTGAAGCAAAACAGAGATAATTAAGTATAAAATAACCACTATGACATCAATAGATGAGAACACAAAACATAGTAGAACAAGCTGAAATGTTAGATATAAATTAATTTTTAAAAAGGAATAATAAAAGATGTCAAAAAATAATAAAGAAGCAAAAATAATGTAAAATGGGGAGGGGAATTATTGAAAGATGAAGACAAACAGGAAAGCAAAATGGATATCTAAAAGTAAAACATCAGTAACAGAAAATCTTAGTAAAAAATAAGAATTTCTTCTCTTGCCATAAGGTTGACCATGTGGGCAAGAGTAAACATGGCAATTCATGTGGTTGGAACTTTGTGTCTTCTTAGGCTGTATGGCCCTTGGAAAGAGCAAAAGCTTAAGTGATCAGGAAGAATGATTGTTGAAATTCCTCCCAGTTGCCCTATGAGCTATGTAGAAATAACTCCTCTAATGCTTTGCTCCAGAGTTATTTGACACACCCAGAAGAGGCCTGACGGATGTCCCAGGTGCCTTTTGTGCTGTCCACATGAGGGTCAGAGAGAATCAGCTTAAACTGTGCATATTAGATTGAGGTGGAGGGAATTCCCATAGATCCAGCTCCTGTTATTCTGATACTGTAAAGTTGGAAGTGATATCCCATGGTGATGGGTCTGTCACTCCTTTCGTCTCTGTCCTGTCCTTTGCTGCTTTGTAGTCTGCAGTAGAACTCACACTCTTACTATTCAGGGTCTAGGTGTCCCTAGGTTTCTGACTGTTCACTGTTGAGCTTGAGTGTTTTCCATAACCATTCACCTTTCTAAAGGGTGATAACTAATTTTGATTCTCTCACAGAAGAGGATAATTGCATGGTGCATTTTCTGATTTACCATCTTTATAAATAAATAACTATTTTCTCATTCTGTTCATTCCTGAACCAGGGCAGTCTTCATGCCATTGGCTTCCACTTCTACCTGTAACTCCAAGTTATTCTTATATACGTGATTTTTTATGTAACCACAGAGTTTCATACTTAATTTTGGTGAGGTGTTTTTTCTCAGAAACAAGTTAGTAATGACTCTTGTTGAGGTCCAAAATTGAACCTATTTTTCCCCTTTATTTCTGTCTTTTCTTATTTGGACTAATGTACCTTAGTCTTTTGAAGCCAAACTACTTTGAATCATGGTAATTCCTCCTTTACATTTCTTTAATTTTTGGTCTTTGAAAAATATTCAGATTGACAGTTGTTTAAAAATTACTCAAATATAAGTTTCCTTACTTGCTGTTCCTATGGATCAAGCCTAAAAGTTTTAAAGACTCTAATACATGAATTTAATTTCATATCTTTTCTGTTMTGGAAGAAACTATAGAAAGCACTGTACATTTCTTGGAGTTTAATATTCTGTGCAGTAAGTGGTAATATTCTAGTACTGAATTTAAAAAATTTAATATAACTGTCCTATTTGAGGTTGATACCAATGTATTCATCTTTGTGTTCCCAATACCATGTATCATGAATGCTTAAGCAAGTGAAGGGGTAACAGATACTAAAAATTTGCCTGGGAGAAGAGGGAATTAACTCTTGAAGAAGGTATATTAAAAATAACCTTCTGCTGGGCAGTGTTGGCACACGCCTTTAATCCCAGCACTTGGGAGGCAGAGGCAGCCTGGTCTACAAGAGCTAGTTCCAGGACAGGCTCCAAAACTACAAACCCTGTCTCAAAAAAACCAAAAAAAAAATTCTGAAAACATATGTACACAAGTACCATCACATGGACAGATTAGGTTGTATTTAAGAATGAATATGCATTATGTAACAATGATTAAAAAGAGAGGCCATAAATCTGAAAGGGAGCAAGGTGGGGGTAGTACATGGGAGGATTTGAGGGAGGAAAAGGAAAGGGGAAATGATGTAATTATAATTTCAAAAAAATTAAAAATATATAATTGGAGGAAACTGGAAACAGAAAAAAAGTTGTGTTTTTATGGCAAAAGAATAAATAAGGAGCAAGAAGAAACAGTAACTTCCCTAGATTTTGGGTATGGTGAGTCTGAGCTATTTTGTTACATTCAAGGAAACAACTAGAAAATACTGGACTGCTACCTTACCTATACAAGAGGGTAGTATTTACCAAAGACTTGTACTCTCCCTTCTTAACCCTAAAAGCTCAGCTACCTTAATTGGCAGTGTCCCCACAGGGTTGTGTTTGTGGGTGATATAAAGCATGACTTTCAATTGCATTCACATAGTAAATTACTGTGTCAACTTTTGGGGTGACCTTAAACAGCCTAGTTTTGCATGGCCCTTAGGTCTCATTTTCTATATGTATTGTGACATGAAAAAAACATTGACCTGTAATCTGGTTTACTTATTTATTTATTTAAAGAAGAGAAACTTAACAAGTAATATTTCAGAAAACAAATCTGAGCAATAGCAAGTATTCATAAAAAATGAGATTAGAATCGAATTTGTGCTTTAGGTTTATATTTCAATCCCTCCTCCTTCCTCCCTCCTTCCCTCTCATGAGACAGGGTCTCATATAGCCCAGACTGGCCTCAAGCTCGCTGTGTAGCTAGGGATGATCTTGAATTTCTAGAGTTCATCTTGCCTCTACCTCCTGAGTGCTGAGATTGCAGGCATGCACCACCACAACCTGGTGTATACGTGGTGCTGCTAATCCAACCCAGGGCTTTGGACACCAGTTGAGCTCCATCCCAGGACCCCTACAGTTCACTGAAACTTCCTGAGTTCATAGTTTGACACAAATGTTTTTGTTACTAATTGTATATTTTAAAAGTCTTAACATTTTATCCTGGTCTTTGAGAATAATACTTGGGTAGCATAAGTAACCATCTTACCAGAGTTTGTGTTGCTGTGAAATAGATTCACAGGACTGAAACACCATGAGCACATAACGGACAAGGGTAAGCTAAGGAGTAATATTTTCTCTTTTAAGGTTGGCTGGGGAGTTTTTAAAGTCAAATTATTTGTTTGTTGCTGTTGGACAAGTGGGAGGAGCTTGCAGAGATGTTCAGCAGACCATTCTTCAAATTGGCCAGTATTCAAAAAGAGAAAAACTTGTTGAGATCCTACGAAACATAGGTACCTTAATTTAATATACTTATTTTATTGCGATTTTTAATTTTAAATCATTATTTTTAAAAATCACTGTTTTGTATAATAATTTTAATAAATATTTTTCTGAAATATTTTATAGATGACTATGACTTAGTTTGTATTATAAATTATATAAAAAGTATTCCTTTATGGCATATAAGTTGAATATAGAAGGTATTTGAGACTTAGTTTATCAGTACTTGGCTAAAAAGAATTTTAACGGAAGTGTGTGTATATATATAAATTTATTTTTTTAGAAAACTAGAAATGTTTAAAGGTAACACATGTTTTTAGCACTGTTACTATGTTGAAAGCTAATTCTTCGGTCTGTATATGTAAACATATACAGGGGACCCCAGCTTTCATGAAGCTCAGGCAGGTGGTATGTGAATTCAAGGCCACCCTGGCCTAATAGCAAGACCCAGTTTTCAAAGAAAAAACAATGTCAACAATGTGAACTCTTGCTGATTTTGTGTTTCTGGTTCCTCATTTCTTGCCCACTAAAGAGTCTTCTCATATTCATGAAGTTAAAAGTGTTTCAGGGCTGGAGGGGACTTGAGAATCAAATTCTGTCCTTCATAATACCTATGAGAAAAAAAATTTCTCTGTCCTCTTCCAAATTATTCTTGTTCTTAAATTTTTTGTTTGCTTGAAGTAGCTTTGATATGAGCCTAAAAATAACTGGCATGATCATCTTGTAGTCTGTTTATGTGCTATACTTTCCCTCCATCCTTATTCTCCTAGTTTAGTGATTCTGGTTCAGCTGGAATGTCAGTTTTGAGACAGCGGAATGAAAAGTCAGTTGTAATAATGAGCAATGTTTTTTAAATAGTTATTTACACGTGTGTGTGTGTGTTCATGTGTATACACAACATGCGATGGAGAATGTATGAGGGTCAGAAAACTTGTTGCAGGAATTGGTTCTCTTCTTCTACAGTATTCAGATCAGATTCAAGCTCTCAGACTCAGTGCCAAACACCTTGACTGGGCTGTCCTGTAGTCCCTGAGAGATGGTATGCCCCCTAGCACTGTCTACGGTTTTAGGTTACTTGAAGTTTTTTAGAATGATTTTCACTATAGTATACGTATAAATACTGTTGAATAATGGCTCAGTGTAGTTTAATGAAGAGCTACATGTTCATAACTTAATCATGAAGGAATAATTTTATCTTATTTGGTACATGTTTATATAATACTTAACCTTGTTAAGAGGAAAAATACGTACTTTAAGAAACCAAAATAAATCTGTCTTATGAAAGATTTCACTTAATTATATAAACTTAGCTCAAATGTTCACAACTTACCTGGAAAGTGTTAGGAAGTTAACTTTTTTACTTTTCTTGGAATTTTAGGGATATTTCAATGACATTTTTCTACTTTATTCATCTTTATAAACCAGTCAGAAGAGAGCTTTTTTTTTTTAAGGAGACTTGTATTAATACTCCCATTGGGCACTAACTCAGTGATTTCACAGTGATAAAGCCCTTTCTGAATTATAAATGCACATAGAGCTTATATCTTCAGTTTTGCTACTTGAGTTGCAGGCTAAGAGTTAACATAGAAGTACAGATTTTAGCCCATCTGGGTGCATGGCTCATTTGGTAAAGTGCCCTTGCCCACTCCACATTATTTTTTGAGGCAGGGTCTCACTGAACCTGGAGCTTACATAAACTCTTTGGCTAGACTGACTGGCCAGGGATCCCAAGTGATCATCCTACTGTCTTCATCTCCCCTATGCTGAGGTACAGACAGGCATGTACTGTTGCGCCTAGTGTTTTACATGGATGCTGGGGATCTGAGTTCAGCTTACATCATGCCTGCATGACTGGCACTTTACCAACTGAGTCATCTTCCCAATCCCAAAACAGGTTTTTAAAATAGTAGCCTTGTTTTATTAGTTAATGGTAATTTTATTCCAGTTGCTTAGATGCAAATGTAATTGCCACGCCTGCGATGATAACGCCTATGTGACAGAATGTTCCATTGGTGANTGTTTTATTAGTTAATGGTAATTTTATTCCAGTTGCTTAGATGCAAATGTAATTTCTTATTTCTTTCCGTAATTATACTTCTGATATTATAGCAGAATCCTCTTGGTTCTTCTATCATACATGTCTGGGTATAGTGGTGCAAGCACTCAGGTGGCTGAGACAGGAGGATTGAGGGGTTGAGGCCAGCCTGAGGTACATAGTAAGGTCTTGTCTTAACCAGACACAAATGCGTCTGTACGCATGCATATATTCCTTTAACTACTAAGTTAAAGGTCACAGCACATCTGTTCAAAACGTGATGTCCTCCATTACTTCTTTGACATATCCTGTCTTTCCCTTGTTCTCTGTTCTCCAACCATGCTTTGCTCATTATTCTACTTCCCATATCCAGGCACAGTTTCGCCTCAGTGCTTTTGTACTTGCTGTTACCTCTGCTCAGAATACCCAGGGCACAATGGAACCTGTTACCTGATTTTCTTTTTTAGGTCTAATTATTATGTATGTGAGTGGTTTTGCCTGCATATATTTATATGTACTATGTACATTTCTTGATGTTTGTTGAGGTCAGAAGAGGGCTTTTGATTTCCTGGAACTGTATTAGGGGTGATTGTAATCTACATGTGTGTGCTGGGAACATACCAGCATGTGCCTTTACCCACTGAACCATCCTCCAGCCCCTCTTTTTTATTTTTTTTTGTTTGTATCATGAGAAAGTCAGTGTTTCAGAACCTTTATACTTTCCCCTGTTTTATAATGTTCTTTGAGAATCTGCATAGTTCACTATCAGTAGTTCTGATACCATCTGTTCTATTTAAAGTTGTGGTGGTTTGAACAAGATTGGCCCACATAGGCTCATACATTTGAAGTATTAGTCACCAGGGAGTGGCATTATTTGAGAAGAAGTAGGAAGTAATTCCTTGTTGGAAGAAGTGTATCCCTGGGGGCTGGGATTTGAGGTTTTAAAAGCCAGTTCCAGGCCCAGCCTCTCTGCCTGCCAATCGGGATGTAGCTCTCAACTACTGCTCCTATGCTAAGTGTGGCCCCTGCCCCTGCCATTATAATGAACTAATCCTCAGAGACACATTGTAAGCAAACCCTGAATTAAATCTTAAAAGTATTGCCTTGGTCATGGTATCTTTTCACAGCAATAGAACAGCAACTAGAACAGAAGTAAACTCTAGATCTTACTCTTTTTGCTGTTGGTTTTAGGACTTAATATGTATTACATATGTGCCCACAATGATAGCAGGAGCTTTTTTTTCTCCAATATCTAGAATGGTGACAGCCAGCCACTAAATAGTTGTCATAAAGTGAGCTGACAGGGAGGTAGGGAAGAGTGATCATGAGCAGCAAAGATTCTTCTATTAAGGCTATAACTCTCTTACCATCTTTCTTTTTCAGCATTTTGTAGAGTTACCCCTGTATAGAATAATCTATGCCAGTTAAATACTTTAATCTTGCAAGTAAATACTTTTTAATGAGTTAACCCTCGGGAAAAGGCCAACCTTTAACTTTGTATTGTGTTCTGGAAATGAAGGGTTTGAAATAAGAGATGGCATTGGCACATACATGGTAGAGTTTAGTTGCCCAGGGTCAGATGTCATTAGTGTAAATGCCTTCACCCCTCTGGGCATAGTGAAAGAGTGAATTATATAAATGCCTGTGGAAGTAACAGACATTTATAGAGTATGAAATGGAAAAACAAAAGTGACCAAGACAAACTTGAAATTATTAAGAGATGGCAGGCAGTTAGTTATTTGTATTTGCTTAAGAAGACACACTTACCTTTTTAAAATCCCTTTAATAGGTAAACAATTGTCTCTTTCCTTGGCAAACATTCATTGAGGAAACACTAACTCTTTCTGTACTCTAGCAGTACAGTGGTGGCTGAGACAAAGCTTCCTGCTCTAACCTGCCTTTTTAAATTTTGTAGTTTGGATATTAATAATTTTGTGGTTTTATAGGTGATGAAAGAACTATGGTTTTTGTTGACACCAAGAAAAAAGCAGATTTCATTGCAACTTTTCTTTGTCAAGAAAACATATTAACTACAAGTATTCATGGGTGAGTACATTATTCTTCATTTTTAAAATTGTATTATTTTAGTATTCTTGTGTATGTGTCAGTACTTTTTGGAATTGGTTTTCTTCTTAAATATGAGTTTCAGAGATAGAATTCAATTTATTAGGCTTGGAGAAAAGTATCTTTACAGGCTGATTCCCTGGCCCTTTAATCTTTGTTTTTATAGGAACTAAGTAGTAGGTACAGGCAAAGGAAAAGTCTACCTTAAATTCTTCATGAATGGGAACTTGTCAAGAGTGGTCCATAGGTCTCTGGCTCTTAAATGTAGATGTTTCTTATGCTTAATCTAATCTCTGACCTTTTTTTGTGAAGTTAGAATGCTAAAAAAGTACATTAACATAACTTTATTGATACTTTATTAGAAGATCTAAAATAATTTTTGAATATGTAGAATTCTGAAGTTGTACTTTAAGAATATTTTTTGAGCAATAATTCTAACCAAGTAGATAGATATGCTCTTTTGCTAAGACTAGAAATTACTTTTTGGTTACTGGGATTTATAGTCTGGTCCTTTAGCTGTCTCCTACTCCATCTGCTAATGGGATGGCTGTTACAGCTGAAGACTGTGAGGACGAACTGGTGGCTGGGATGGGTTATTATAGTACTTGGTGCATGCATAGTGGGCATTAATATTAGGTGCTGTCATTTTTACTTTTTGAAATAATGCTGCTTGATGAATTTCCTCAAAATAACTTCCTCAAAAGTGGCTCTAATGCAAAATTATTTTTTTTTAAAGTGATCGGGAACAGAGGGAGAGAGAGCAAGCTCTTGGAGATTTTCGATGTGGAAAGTGCTCAGTTCTTGTTGCTACTTCAGTAGCTGCCAGAGGGCTTGATATTGAAAATGTTCAACATGTTATCAATTTTGATCTTCCTTCTACCATTGATGAATATGTTCATCGAATTGGACGTACTGGGCGTTGTGGAAATACTGGCAGAGCAATTTCTTTTTTCAATACAGAATCTGATAATCATTTAGCACAGCCTCTAGTTAAAGTACTATCAGACGTAAGTCTAAACAGTTTAACTTTAAATATTTAAAATGGAGTAGTTCTTTTTTGTTTTACAATTTTTGAGATTTCATATTGCATAAGAAATTTTTATTTTCTCAAGGCTCAACAGGATGTTCCTGCTTGGCTAGAAGAAATTGCCTTTAGTACATTTGTACCTCCTGGCTTCAGTAATAGCACAAGAGGAACTATGTTTACATCTGTTGACACTAGGAAGGTTAGTTGAGAAACATTAAGAAATGGGTATCTTATTGCTCTTTGAAAATGTGCTTGATTATATGAGGTAATATTATTCAGTAATTAAAGCTATCATTTTAATAATCTGTGTCATTTATAACATAATTATGTATGTATGTGAGGTTTATAGTTGAACACCCCAGTTCCTTTTTGCTGGTATTTGTTGGGATCTTCTAAACTTTCTAAAGAATTTGATTTTGACCATATTATTAAGACAAAATGCAAGAGCTAGGGTGCTATAAGTCTTAATGACATGCCAAGTTTTTTTTTCTTTGCAGTAAATTTTGGTGAAGAGGAGTGTTCTTAATAAACGTTTATACTTACTTGAAGTTTAATGTGAAATTTTTCTGCTCTCTAAAACTTAGTGACTTGAAAAATCTTTTTCATGAGTTATTTTGTACAATTTAGACTTTACATATTTGTATGGGCCTTTTTTTCAAGAGAATCATTTTATAAGAAAGTCATTGCATGCTTGGGATATTTAGGGTAGAAAGTGAGTTTCTGCTATTAGTTTAGACTATGTAACATTAGGGCTGCCATAACTTGTCTCTTTCACTTTCTTTTTTTTTCTNCTTTCTTTTTTTTTTCTTTCTTTCTTTATTTTTTTTTTTTAAAGAATTACCAGGGCAAGAACACTTTGAATACAGCAGGGATTTCTTCTTCACGAGCTCCCAATCCAGTGGATGACGAGTCATGGGATTAAAGCAAACAAACATATTTCAAGTCTGATAGTTATGATGCAGCGAAGAAAGCAGTTTTTATTTTAAAAATTTAACAGAAGTGTGAAACCTGATATTCTTATATCTCCTGTTCTTCTGTTCTTACTCCCAACCCTTAAAATAACCAACTTCATTGACGTTATGTGAGATGCTGAAAGTTACAACATTGCAGTTACTGATACAAATGGTATTAACTAGAAATATTAAAGCATTGTAAATGTTTTTGTTATTTCTAGCATATTCTTCAGAAGGTTAAGA
This sequence comes from Bramus lutescens, assembly GCA_001685075.1. Lineage (NCBI taxonomy): Eukaryota > Metazoa > Chordata > Mammalia > Rodentia > Cricetidae > Bramus > Bramus lutescens. The sequence continues at coordinate 173,580 of LOEQ01003215.1, read as the reverse complement.
CCATGTTTCATGTTCAAGTGCTAAATCTTAGTATAGTGTTTATGATCCTATAAAACAGGTAATAGGATATGATGTGCTTTTGGTTAATTATTGGGTCTAATTTCTACTTGATCCTTTAAAAGAAAGAATAGTGTGGTACAATGTGATAACATTATTTTCATGGAACAGTGGAGGCTGAAGCCTTTCAAAGTTATTTGATTTCTAGATCATCAGACATGTCATGAAAATGGTTCAGTTTGCAATGTGAACTCTGTACTTGGTGGTATGACAAATGTTTGCTTTTATAATATACAGATTTTCCTTGGAAATAAAAAATAAAACACATTTTCCCCCAAGTTTTCCAACAGTGTTTTCATTTTTCTTGTGGCATATTACAGTTTCTAGTTCTCATATTTGGAAAATTTGTTTCTCCTGAAATCAATGCAGTAAGCAAGTAGTTTTAAACAAATCAAATATTAATGGGTAACTTTCACTAATAATAAGATGTGGTAATGAAAATTAGTCTTATAATCTAGCCCACTTATCCACAAACACAGTATTTCAGTTTCATCATATTTTTTATTCATGTTTTATAGTTGGTAATGGAAAGAACCTTGTCATGTATCTTGAGTTTACCTACTCCATGCCATATTAAAAAGTAATTCCACGTAAACTTTCAAAAATGTCATGAAGATATCTAGTATCCTGTGTGATAATTTAAAGTAGTTCAGATTATAAAATACAGAACTTTAAAAATCTTCTGAGTTAGGAATTAAGGTTGACTTTTAAGGACAGAAAACACACAAAAAAGGAATAGATTGTCTAAAATGTATTGAGCCTGTAGAAAAAGAATGAAAACTATACAGGGAAATATATCAGTGTATGTTCTTGATGTGTGGATATGTAGGAATACAACACCATACATGGATGGCTCAAATAGGGTACTTCAACTGATGAAAACCTGGAAAACATTTCCTTTATTTATAAACTTACTTCTGGGAAAGACTGACTGAATGAAGATGTTTGAATTATTATTTTAACACCTGTTTTAATTTTTCTCTTCTAATAAGTATTTGCAAAGAACATTCATAGTCACGATTTATTTTCATTTAATCAGAGTCTTAGTCATAGCTTTCAAAGTTTGTGATTTTTGCTTAATTATAAATACTATAAATAGCATCTTTGAGTCAAAATAAAGCAGGAAAGTATACATAATCTCAGCAACACCACTAACCAACTGTGAATCTTCCTGTGTTCAGTTAATTCTTTCATCTCTATGCATAGGTTTGAATAATTTCCTTAAAATTAACTATAGTTATAGTTAGGAAATAAAATTCTGTAAGAAGTGTTTATATATAATAGCAGTATTCTATGTTCATTTTTTATCAAATCCCCACCCCTAGTCCATAATCAACTGCCTTTAACAGTTTCTAGCTGCTGCATTTATATATATATATACACACACACACACACACACACATATCTTTGGCCTGCAGTGTTTAAACATCTGCTCATTTTGATATTAGGATATAACTCATTTCTCTTTTAATTTACCATAAAAGTATATTTTGTGGGATATTAAAGTCATCCTTTCTTTTGCCTGTCTTCCTTTTGACATAGCAGGCTAAACTGGATATTTACATTTCCAGATGTATTCTGTTCCATAACCATGATCTCCCTGGAATCTGTTGATTCTAAAATTAAAACATAAGCCAGTATTTATATTGTACCTATGCAAATGTCCACAAGGTGGGCCAATTAACAGTCTCGATAATATTCACTGTTTTCCTAGTTTTATGACTTATATTTGTATCTGAAGAGAAGAAGATTATAGCTGTTGGGGCCAAGTGGACAATTTTCAAAACTATTCCATAAACAAACTTGCCTTAAATGTGGATCATAATTGAGCAATTTGTTTGTAATCTATTATACTTTTAAAACTCAGTTTTGTTTAGGGGATTCAAGTTTTTTATAGTAGTTCTTCTGTTTCATAGTGATGAGTAGGTCTTTGAATTCTAGGAACTACTTAGTGTGCTTCGAAAAATGTCCTTTTGCGGAGAGGGTGCTCTAGGAGTGATTTTTATGTTACTTTGGAGCCAGCTCCTCTTGAACTTACTGTTTCTTTTTGAAGCTTCTACATAGCTGTTCAGCTCTTTGCATATCTTCATTCAGTGCTCTGCTTGTTCCTATGTTTTGGTAGTTTGTTTTCTCTAGAGCAGTTGTTTTAATATCCAGGTATTGTTGCTTGATCAAGTTTTCTGTCTCATTAATAGTACTTTCTTAGAAATTCTAACTTAAAAGAAATCAGTTTTACATTGACTATCTGTTGTTCTGCAGCTCGATAACAGAAATCTTAAGCTCCTGTCACTTTGTAAATTGTATATTTTATTAAAACTAAAATTTGTGGCGCGCGCCCAACCCGTCCTGCAGGATAAACGGCAGCCACACGAGAAT
>LOEQ01003215.1:158476-170967 GCA_001685075.1 Bramus lutescens | reverse complement strand
TCCGACGTACAGCCACGGGATAAGCCAGCAAGGCATAGTTATTTATGATCTATAAGGACTGAGCTCCAGATGCCCAAAAATGGTAACATACTTCTCTTAGGAAGAAAGAGGAAATGAGCCATCTTGTAATGGCGACTGAGGCTTAGGGCAGCTGCCCACAAAAATTCAGTCCGTTTTTTGTATGTATCGCCCCTGCCCAGATTTTCATGCTCCTTTATGCCTACTGATCAAAGTTTTCTCTAAGAGAAGGCAGAGGTAGGTAGGTGATGGTATGTCTAATACGGGTTAGATTTTCTTCCTGGGGTCCTTCATATTTTAACTAGGATTGAATAGCTGTCCCAGGACAGCTCAACTGTTGGATAGCAAGCAGCTGCACATGTCAGGGCTTGGGAGGAATGGAGACGTAATTGGGGACAAAAGTGAGGGGTGTTCTTAGCATTGGTAACCACCCATTCTACCCTTTCCTGGGGACTTGGGACAGATGGAGCGGAAGTGGTTTTTCTGATAAGCACTGAAAAGACCTGTGTTGAGAGGGACGGTATGGGGTGAGCTTACAGAACATCCATTCTCAGGTCCGTATTTGAATGGTTTCTGGAGCTACTGTACTGTTGCCTCTTACTGAAAGTATTTCTTAATTTTGTTTATTGGTGTATATTTTTCTGCTGAGAAAGTACTGTACTACTAAACTGAACACTCAGACCTACCTTGATAAATTTTTACATGCATTCATTGAAAATTGGGGTTCCACATTTAGTGTATAGAGAAGCATTGCTCAGGGACTGTATTTTAAACTTAAGCAGTCTGTCCTATAGTAATACCTTTCTCTTCCCTCCTTAAAGGCTGATACTGTTTTTTTCTGATCGTGTTAAATATACTCTCAAGACATACATTGAGAATTGCAATATGACTAGGAAGAGTTAATTTTCTTTCTTGAGCCCTTTAGCTTCTCCCATCCTGCACTGAATCACTTTCTTGGTATGTATTTTGTAAAAATGAATTCCTTGTTTCCTAGGGCTTTGCCTCTGAGCCTCTAGCCAGGAAAGTCTAGCCCTGGCGCCTGGCTGCTGGCTACCTGTGCTGAAGTCATTGCAGAGCCATAGCTGGTCTTGACAAGCTGCTGCTGTTCTGACTCTGAGAACACAGCACTCAGAGCCACAGCTGGTCCCAAGGCAGCCCTGTTCCGGGTCTCCTTCCACTCTGTACCTGGTGGCCCTAGCCTTCTTGGAATGAGAGGCTGTCCAAGTGGGACCAGGGTAGCAAGCCAGAAGGGGTCCTGCAGCCAGGAGCCAAGGGCAGCCGTATCCAGGTGAGAGTTGCTGTGAATCCTACAGTTAAGTGGATCATAGATGAAAGCCTTATCTAAAATGTCAGGCAACTTATCAACTTCTCAAATACACTTAATCTGTTGGAAGAGTTGAGAGCTGCGAATTAAGACATCTGTCGTTGAGATAATGATGCACAAGAAATAAACCTGGTAAGAGGACATGGAACAACAGGCTTTGCCTGTGGAAATAACTAATATGAATGCTGGCAATTTAAGTAAGCAAATGTGATCCTCACTATGGTAAATTCCTTAGTCCTTTGCATAAGAGATTATTTTGCTATGATGTAGAGAGGTGACTATCAAATCATTCAAGCAGGGCACCAGTAAATTATGATTAATTGGGGGATTCCATGAAGAATTTTTGTTTCCACAGTTTTTTCTCTATTTCCGTGAAATTCCTTTTTAGTGTTCAGGAATGAAACCTATCTTTCTGCACATACGCATTTACCTTAAAATCTTGGGCTTTACCTATTTCAACTTGATTTCCATGTAGGAGGCTGAAAAAAACAGATAGCACAGAACATAGTTTTTGTTTGTTTTGGGTTTTCGAGACGGTTTCACTGTGTAGCTTTGGAGCCTGTCGTGAAAACTAAACTCTCTTTGTAGACCAGGCTCGCCTCAGACTCACAGAGATCTGCCTGCCTCTGCCTCCCTTGTGCTGGGATTAAAGGCAAGCGCCACCACAGCCCAGCAGAACATAGTTTTTAACATTAAGAACTTTTAAGAATAATAGAAGATGCCAAACAATGAGGTGAGTGTGAGGCTCCAAAGTAGCTAATTGGAGTAATCTTAACACTGACTTTATTTTGTGTGTGTGTGAGAGAGAGAGCACATCGAGTTACCACCTTTAGACCTCAGTTAACTTTTGAAAAAGGAAGATAGTAAATTAAATCAGACAATCCATGTAATCACATAAAAGTTTTGAGAGGCAGACTTGTGTAAGAATGAAGACCATCATAGCTGAGTTCTGATACACTTGTGTAATGTTCAGATCTTATTCTGCTAATGTATTAACTGTCTATCAGTTGGCTCTTGAGAAGTCAGGGACCACATTTCCAACTGTATTGTTTATAAGTGTAAACTGTCCTTGCGTTATCACACAACTTGTTCAATTGGCTATCTTGGTGTTCTACTACATACCTAATCAATTGTTCATCAATGTTCCATCATTGGCAATTTGTTCATGATAATCCAGGAGTTCTAATACGCTCAGGCTATTCATTAATGTGTTCTTGCCAGTAAATGTGTTATGTAAGCTCTGATACCTAACATACTCTTCAGCTGAGTTATTGGATTGGGTTAGCAGTCATCTGAAAAGGAAAAGTTGGTTCTGGTAATTGGCTTTAAATTTATAAACAGAATTACCTATATAATGTCCTAAAGTTAATGTTACTGTTTGGAATTTAGAATGTGTCTGCTTTGGTAAGTACAGTTTATCATAGGATACTATGAATAAAACATTTTGAGTGATGCTATCACTTTTGAGTAGCTACAGACTTTAGTTGTCTCATCCGTGTGTAGAATTCAGTAGGAAAAGAACCCTATACCAAGAAAATAACTTCCATTGACCATTTCTAACTACATGATCCTGTGCCATTAATTTATTGTTAATTTTATTTTATTTTTTTTGTGTGTACATGTCTTCTAAAGTCTTTATGCTTTTCTTTTGCCAGAAAAAGTGAAGGAGTAGGAATAGGGCTCATAGATGTGAATGTAAGATTGTTATGACTTAGACATCTTGTAACATTCCATGTTGAGAACTCAGCCTCATCTTGTATGTCCAGGAAGTTGAGATTTAACTGTAAATCTCAGCCAATAATGATTAAATAGAATGTATTCTAGGACAATCAATAAATTTCTCTACTAAATTGAATCAGGACTAAGATGCATGAGTACATGCATGTGAGTCTGTGTAAGTGTTCATGTGTCTGCCCATGCTGGCAGGTGGTATGGAAGCTAAAAGAACTTGAGTGTTTTACTAATCCATCTAAGTTTTTCTTTAGACTGAATCTCTTACTGAATTGAGAGCTCCGTGAGTAGCTAGTCTAGCTGGCCAGTGAGCTTCAGGGATTCACCTGTCTGCTCCCTTCCACTCCCGGTGCTGGGGTTGCAGAAGTTGACCACCACACCTGCATTTTTATGTATGTGCTGGAGATCCAAACTTGCATCCTCTTGCTTCAATGCCAGGTTATTTACCAGTTCAGCTATCTTCCTACTTCCAGGACAGGGACTTCTTGATTTCCTTCAGTTACCAAGGAATCTCTAAATTTAGAGTTGCTTTAACAAGAACCTCCCCCCTCCTCCTCCTTGCTCTCTTTAGCCTGAATGAATATGCTCTAACAGCTGGAAAGTGACCATAAAAGTACAAGAAATAGGCTGGTAATGTGGTTCCATGGGTAAGGGCTTGCTGCCATACCTGTGTTTGAATCCTGGACCCCATGTGGTAGTAGCAGAGAACTTGTTGTCTTAGGACTTCCACACATGGAACACACAAGCACACACAACACATTTTTTTTAAATGCAGTAAATAATCCATTCTATGTCTTCGGCTATAGTATATTGGTAAAGAATTTGCCTAGTATATGTGAAGGCCTTCATTTATACCCAATAAAGAGCCTCAACCAATAGAAATAGAAAATAAAAATTCCAAGCCCTATTATAAAGCCTCAAAATGATTTCAGGGGGTATCAGTCCCATCATCGGAGCAGGGAAGGCATAGCAGCTGGTGTGCTTCACACAGTGGTTCAGCTCTTTTTATCTTGGCAGAATGAATTTCTGCCCTTCAGTTGTATCTGTCAAGGTTTTGGTTACAATGAGAAAAGTAACAGAAATTCACCATTGATGCAGTTTTGGATACCATAACCAAATGGTAGAGGAGGAAGCCAGTGTTTGTCTATTTATTTACCTATTTATTATTTTTGTGGTGTTAGGGACTGAACACATGCTATACAAGTACCATGTCACTGAGCCACGTTCTCACCCTTTTTATTAGAGACCAAATCATGGGATATTGACTCAGGAAAATTTTATCTGCAATGGACTCAACTAGGGACTTAGAGTTAAGATTCTCTGAGATGGGGCTTATTTTGATTATTCCACCTTACCTTTCATATTTTTATTCCTTCTAGCATTTCCATAGGTAATTCTGTTTTTGTGCACTAATACTTAAGAAATTCTGGCCAAAGTTTACATGCATGTGTTGTATTCTGTTTTTCTGTTTTCTTGAATTGAATTTTGCTTTAGTTACCTATTGACATATAATTACTCCTAAGTGACATCTTAACCTAAGTTAGAAATATGAACAAGCTTAACTAGGCCTCTGGTTTTAGATTCTTACAAAGTTATAGCAAGATAACAGCTACAATATAATCAAGTCAGGGCTTGTCTGAGAGAGGATCTATTTACAGGCCCTCTCAGGTGATTGTGACTCTTATCAGTTCCTTATGAACGACTGACCAAAGTCTCCCCAGAGTTCCTTGCCATGTGCACCAAAGTGCATTTTGTAACATAGCAGTTGTCATCAAAGTGAACTAGCAGAAAACAAGCTTGGGAAAAAGACATTACTGGATCCAAACATATCCCATCACTTTTGCTGTGTTCTCTTTGTTAAATGTGAGCCAATAGTTCAACTATAGTAGAGAGAGATTGAGGACACAGTAAGGCAAAATCACTGGGAGACATTTTAGAAGCTTCCCAGGTTATTTTATTCCTTATCTCTTTAGGGTAACACTATAACTTTAAACATCTAACAGTTGTCTTACTGAGATAGCTAGAAGTTTAATCACAACTTATTGCTTGTATTATAACTGATAAGGTCTGTCTTAGCTTCTTGCTTATAATAGGGAAGAGTAGAAAAAATAAAACACTAATTAAGCACTCATTACTTCAGTGGACAAGGTATCAGAGGAAAACATCTTAAAACATCATTTAAATATGATTATTGTGCCAAGCCATTAATAATATCTTTAAAATTTGTGTTTTCTTCGGCATTCAGACTTTATGAAGGGTTGATTTATCAGCATATTCTGTCTTCTGCCCAAACTTGTCAGTGGAAGTGCTAATTGCTTTTGTAGTCTTTATTGTCAGCTTGCATTGCTCTTAATTATCACTCCATGTTACTGAGGTAATGCTCTTCAAGCAAAGGATAATCTGCCCTGCAGAGCTTCAAATTTTTGGCTGTAGTTTATAAAAACATTCAATTACTAACAGCTTGCCTTAGTGACATGGCAGTGTTTATCATCAAGAACTAGAAAAACTTATTTCAGTTGCCCATTTCCCACTTTATTTTTTTTGAGAAATCCAAATTTTAATGGGTGATGTTTATAGTAACATGTTTTATGAAATGTATTTATTACAGGTAAATATAAGAGTTGAAGTAGTTGTAAATTTAAAATGTAAACAATCTAAAGCATTTATTATGTGATTTAAGCAATTTTTGTGACTAGTGAGATGACATGAATTTTAGTTTTTGTTTTTGCTCACTTTTGAAACACTGGTCTCTGTGTCAGATTTTATTTTGTGAGCTGGAATGTTTCCTTCATATATGTTAACTGGTGATAGGAAATTTCTTTTTACATTTGGTTGTATTTGGTACAGAATTGTGGAACACAGTTCCAATGGATACATATACAAAGCATTCCTACACCTAAGGCTCAGGGAACATTTTGGGTGGGTGCAGAAAGATTGTAAGAGCCAGGAAATCAAGGAGTTTCCTGTGAGATTGTGTCACCTAGTAGTGTCAGAAGCTACATCTACAAAGTCTCACCAGCATGACTGCCTAAACATGAGCTGAACAAGGGCAACATCTATAGACACACCACAGTGGACAGAGAAAGCTGTCGAGTCCTCAACCCTACACAAAGAACTACAGGCAACTAAGGAATAAAGAGTAGTACAAATAATCTCCAGGAAGAGCACACCAAGAAGTTGTCTAATACTGAATGATCTTCCCTGACAACATACATATACATACAGACTCTGAGCAGGCAGTAGGGAGGAATATATGTACATACACATATAGCAACAATAAAAAGATGCCATAAATTTGAAAGAGCAAGAAGGGGTAGGTATATGGGAGGGTTTGCAGGAAGAAAAGGGGGAAGAGGGAATTGATATAATTACATCATCTCAAAATTAAAAGAAAAAATGAGTGTATTTGCTGTTGTGTGCCTATAAATTTGCTCTATGGAAATTGAGGCAGTAGGTCAAGAATTTGAGACCAGGGGTTGAAAAGATGGCTCAGTGGTTGGGAATACTTGCTGCCATTTGGTTTCTAGCATGCATATGGGGTCTCACAACTGTCTATTAACTCCATTCCCATGGGTTCCGATGCTGTTTTCTGGCCTCTGTAGGCACTGCATATACATGGTGCATGTACATAAATACAGGCAAATAAAAGCACTGATATATGTAAGATTAAATTTAAAAACCAACAACCCTTGAGATCAACTTGGACTACATAATCAAGTTTCAGGCCAGTCTGACATACACAATGAGACCCTGTGACAGATGGAAAAGAAAGTTTAGCTTCATATTTAATTTTTACCTTTAAAGATTTAAGCTATGCACCATGGCCTATACCTGAAATCCCAGTACTTAGGGATCTTAAACTGAAAGATCATGGATTTGAGACTAGCCTTAGCTACCTATTAGACTTTTTCTCAAAGAAACTGAAAAACTAGAGCTGGGGCTATAGCTCAGTAGAGCATTTGTCTTGCATGAAGCGCTTGGAAGTTGGAGGCTGGAGGATCAAAAGTTCACGATCACTTTCAGCTCCAGAGCAAGTTTAAGGTCAGTCTGGGCTACATTAGATACTGTCCCATGCCTCCCTCCCCACCCAAAATCAAAATAAAGTTACCATCACCCAAAATATCTACATGTAACTCGTTTGATGAGTCTTAGTTCGAGATTTGTTAACACAAAACGTTACCACACTAATGCTAATCCAGGGGTCTAGGGAGGTGATTTGGTTGGCAAAGAGCTTGCTGTTAACATGAGGACCTGAAGTGGTGGATGCAGGATCCCTGAGACTGGCTGGCCAGTGCAGCGGAACTGGAGAGTTGCAGCAAGAGACCTTAATAAGGTGGCACGCAGAGGAGGAAGATAACACCATCCACCTTTGTCTCCACATGCACACATGTGTATGCATACACATATCCTCCCACTTCTGCAGTTGTCTGGGTCAGCTTTCCATCACTGCAATATTTGAGACACGTATAAAGAGGAAAAGTTTATTAGCACACATGCTTTTGGAGGTTTTGGCTCATTATCAGTTGACATTTTTACTTTTAGGCTTTTGGTGAGATAGTACATTGTGGCATTATGTGGCAAAACAAAGCAATTCACTTCATGGGTGGTGAGAGAGAGGGAGCCAGAATCCCAAAATCATCTTGAAGTACATGCCGGAAATCATCCCATACTTTTCTAGCCCCATCTCCTAAAAACTAGGCCTTTATCACAGGCACCTTTGTGGGAGATACTTTGGCACTTGTTTTTGAGCCAGTACTCTGTGAAGGGTCCCCTACTACCCAACAAGATCAGATCATGAATACATATTACATTCTGCTGAGACTGTGAGCCTTTGATAAGAAGGACTGGAAAGTGCTATTGCACAAATTTAATGCATGCACACACAGTAAATAGTTGTGAGTTGATTGTGCCCAAATTGCAAAAGGAATTTTAAGTAAAAATGGCAAGTGTATTTGGGGGAAGAACTTAAGATGTTTCTAATTGTCTTCAATAAGAACCAGAACTGTGAATGGGAACTTCCTGCAAAATGAAAATATGGGGCCTTTTGTCCAGAAAAAAAAAAGATTAAGAATTTCAAGGCAACTGGGTTTAGTGGTGCTTGCCTTTAATCTCAGCACCTCTGGGGCAAGGGCAGGATCTCTGTGGATTCTAGGCTAACCTGGTCATAATACTGAGACTCTGTCTCAAAAAACCAAACCAAAACCGGATTTTCAAGGCAGTAATATCAAGAATTTAAAACAAAGACCTAAGAAAGCTAGATGGCAATTCTAAGGGTCAAATCATGCAGCCTGTGTGTAAGAGAATTAACAAGGAGGAGTGGAAGGTTGGAAAGTGACTTGAAGCATTTTATTATTCTATTATTAGTAAAATAATATTCCATTATTAATAAAAACTTGAGAGTCAGATATTGGGTTAAGAGCCTGGTCAAGAAAGCAGCAGAGGAACGACCAGCTTACCCTCTCTCTCTCTGTGCTTCTCAGATCAAAAAGGCCCATGAATCTTTCTTAGCACCTCACTCTTCCCTGTGCCTCTCTGTTGTATCATAACATGGGTCTTCAGAAATCTCTATGGCTAATTCCGGTCAACAAGTTGTTAACTCCACCACCTAATTCAAGGTTAACTTTATTAATAGTCTTGGAGGATCACAGTATAGCCAACTATCCCACAATTCAAGGTTAATAGTCTTAGAGTGTCACAGTACGATCAAATATCCTGCAACCCATGACTGAAAGGAAAGCTCCATTATGGAACCAGTAACCCAAAAGACCAATTGTATTCCATACAGCTTTAGACCAAGTCTTCATCCCATATGATACATAGAAACTTGACATGATTTTTAGTGTCAAAGACTATCAACTAGATGGGGTCACTTTCTTGGAATGAATCTGATTTTTATATTGATCAAAGTAAGAAAGCCAAAGAAAAAAGCCAGAAACAGATTGCCAAGAGACTTCAGCTCTCTGATATGGGGTGTCCTGTATATGCATTGCTTTTATTGAATAATGAATAAAGCTGTTTTGGCCAATGGCTTAGCAGAGGAAAGCCAGGTGGGAAATCCAGAGATATAGAGAGTGGGTAGAGGCAAAGAGACACCATGTAGCTGCCCAAGAAGCAAGAGGTAACAAATCATGAGCCTCATGGTAAAATATAATAGAAAAGGGTTAATTTAAGATGTATTAGCTAGAAATATGCTCAAGACATCGATCAAACAGTGTTGTGTGTTGTAATTAATGTAGTTTCTGTGTGATTATTTGGATCTGGGTGGCTGGGAAACAAATGAGCAGTCTCCTTCTACAAAATGGTGCCCAAACATTTGGGGCTAACCCGCATGACCAGCCACACACTTTAAGTTCGGGTGCTTTAATACCAGCTTAGAGTTCAGAGGAAAGTAGCTGAGAGCATGACTCCCACTCAGTACCCTTCCTGGGAAAGCAACTGCATCGGGTCTGCTAGGCAGGTACAGGCAGGAGAGCATGGCAGATTCTGGCCACCATACACGGAGACACTTCCAGGCCACACAGCACGCTGCATGGCAGATTTAGTTTTTACTCAGACAGAAAGGGTTTATGTGCTGCATGCTGCTTCTCAGAATAGAGATAGTAAGCATGACTCCCTCCGATAGTCTCAGAACTGGTAGTGAACATACCTGTGCCTTGTTAAAAGGCCGAGAGAGGTGGAGCCAGCATCCAGAGATGCTGCTACCAAGCTGCTCACCACTTAAAAAGCACTCCTGATTAGAAAATTATTACAGATACTCAATAAAGACAGATTCAGACAGAAATAAATCTCTGAATGGGTCATGGTGTGTTCAAAAAATGTACATAGGCTTAGGAGAGAGAAGATAAAGAATATAGACAGTTAATATAAAAGAGTACAGACAGTCATAGATTAAAGGAGTAAAGAAAAAGCCACATAAAGATGGAAAATACATAGAGTCTGGATTATATATATTATTGTGTTTTCTTTGAGTTTTTTGACTGTCAATGAGCTAACTACACAGAGCCATTTCATTGTATAGGCTGCTAAGTTAAAGCAACATAAAGATATCTTGACGTCTTAATTTTGGTCTAAGGATATGTTGCTTTGGAAAAGACATTCTGCTTTTGTTTCCACAAAAGAGGAGAACCTGTGGATTCCTTCCAGCCTAATGTGGTTTGATGGAACAAGGTTCCCCTCCCAATTTCTCCATGAACCCTAAAAATACTTTGCCCAACTAAAAGCAAGAAGCAATTTGGAGAAAACTATGCCCAAATTCCCAAAATGATTGTTATAAATGCTTGTTTTCATTTAAAAGTGGTTGCATATAAATCTTTAATAGTTAATCTCTTTTTTAAAAAAATATAAGGGAAATAAGATATAGAGATGAATATTTTGCATTAGTGTGAATCTTGGTTTATTGATACAAATTTAAGGTCAAATTTCTGTAATATGTATTTCTGTTCTTGATTAAGGTATTATGTTTAGACAGCTCTTTTTAAAATGTAATGTATAATTAAAAATTACAGATTAATAGATAGTCATTTATAATAGTCAAACATGTAGTCATGTTAGGCTTTCTAGATATACAAAGAAATATTTCAGTTAGATAGATAATCTTCAACACTTCAAGGATCTATGGAATATGATATATAAATTGTTTTAAGAAATTAGCCTTTTCTCAACAGTGAGACATATCTGCTTCTGGCAGCACCAATTGCTTCAGAGAGGTTGATGGGCACTGAAGAAACTCGTTATGGAATTTACCTTCAATGTGACAAGGCTAGCCATTTGGGCAAGAAACTACTCTTGCCTGGACTGCTTAATGGTATGCTATATGAAATGGACATGCAGGAACTACAGAATAGTGACTGCTGAATATTCCAAAAGACAGGATGGTCCTTCAAGGTTTCTGCTTCACAGAAGAAGCTGCCAGACATTCTGCAGAATACAGAAGAAAGTGAATGACAAACTGCCAAGATAGGCAGAACAGCCTTTCAAATTTTCTGCTATATAGAAAATTCCATTCAAAAATAAGAGCCCTTAGAATAAAAAATGATCAGGCCATAAAAGAAAAAATGGCTTTTGAAAGTTGAGAAACACAGCTATACAAATGCATAAATTTGAATATGAAAGAGTGTCATGCGGTTTGCAGGGATACGACTGAATCAATTCAATGTGTTTGCTGAGAGCCTGAAAGATGCGGTAGACCTCCTCTTCAAGGTGGGAACTACTTGTGCTTACTTTACCTTAGGACATAGCATGCTTATCAGTGCCTGTAAGAGGGAGGGGTAGAGAGCAGAATTGACAGGTCAACAATCTGAGAAGAAGAACTGAGAGGCAGGTCCAGCAAAGTCCAAGAATCATTGGTAGGCGAGCTCTTAATGACTCTGTGCTAACTGTGACTTATACTAGGCCTAAAACCTGAAAGACATGAGGGGCAGAGTTATCTGCTCTTTTTCTCCATAGTTTCTTTCCAGTCATAATAATGTGGGAAAAAAMCATTTTGTATTAGTGAGATATGCATAATTATGAAAAAGAGCCAATAACCCTGCCACTCACTGTTTTTAAGGAAACATGTTTTAGAATAATTAATGAGTCAAAGGCTTAAAAAGCCTGAAGAGTTTCCAGGAAATTGTGATAATACATAATAGTTGGCATGATAAGGTAATGAGATCCATTTGTACTTCCTGGCAAGGGAGTATGTCTATGTCATTTGTTTTACTTAAGAAAAGGAGGTTTCAGAAACCCTACAAAGTGCATGATTTCCATTGTTTTTGAGTGGAATTGCATCTTGCTGAAGCTTTCCTGTCCTGAGGTAGTGGAGCCACAATTGCACCCCGCAATCAGCCTCATAAGCTCGTAAGGCCAGCAGTGGGATAGTTGCCTCTTGAGTGTATGCAGTTGGAGTCATTGCTAGAGGAGGCATAATTATGTAGGTTAAAGATTTATGTTTGGAAACAGATCAATATTTATTGACCTAAGGAAATATTGACCATCAAATGTCATGAGACTGCAAATATATTCCCAGAGTATTATAACTGTTCAACATTTAATTTCAAAACCCTTTTTGGATAATTCTTCAGTTGACTTTTCTAGAATGTTATTAGCGAGAAATTAGTTTTTTGAGAATTCTCCACATCGACTTCTAGAGTGGCTGCACCGGGGTGCAGTCCTACTCCCAGTGAATGAGGACTCTCTTTCCCCCAGGCCTCGCCTACATTTGTTGTCGATTATCTTGTGGACCATTGCCATTCTGACTGGGGTAAAACAAAATCTCAAAGTTGTTTTGGTTTACATTTCCTAATTGCCAGGAATGAGGTATTTCTTAGCCTTTCCCCCGCCCCCCTTTTGAGGACTATTGGTTCAGTTCTCAGGCTCTTTTCTTCTCTTTTTTTATTACTTTATAAATAATACCAATCAAAATTCCCACTTCCTCCCC
>LOEQ01003215.1:146972-157155 GCA_001685075.1 Bramus lutescens | reverse complement strand
TCATGATCCTAGAGAAGCTAAGTAATAAGGTGAACCCAAAGAAAAACATATATAGATCCTCCTGGAAATTGGAAGCAGATAAGATTGCCAGGCAAAAGTTGGGAACATGGAGGGGGAAGTAGAGGGAAGTAGAGAGAAGGGAAGAGAGAGAGAGAATGGGGAGGGTTGGGGAGAGCTTGGGGGAGTGGGATGGTTGAGATGGAGGAAGGACGGATATGGGAGTAGGGAAGGAGATATCTTAACTGAGGGACCCAGGCTCTTTTTTAAATGAGTCATTTTTTTGACTCTTTGGGCAATTTTTATTTATTATTTTAGTTTATTGTTTTGTTTTTGTATTTTGAGACAAGATTTTTCTGTTGTCCTAAAAGTCTCTCACTGTGGACCAGACTGGCCTTGAATTCAGAGATCTGTCTTACTTGGCCTCCTAAGCACTGAGGCATTCTTTATACATTATGTATATGAATCCTGACATGTCTAGCTGGGAAAGATAATCTCCCATTCTATAGACTTCCTTTTCTCCCAATTGTTCCTTTACCTGGGCAGAAACCTTTTCAGTGTTATGAAGTCCTACTTGTTAATCGTTGGCCTTACTTCTTGGGCAAATCAAACCCTGTTCAGAAAGTCCTCTCCTGCACCTGCATCAGGCAGGGCGCCGCCTACGTTTGTCCCAGCAGTGTCACACCTAGAGCTTTGGTCCATTTGGTTTTATGTAAAGTGAGAGCTACAAGTCTGATGTTTTCCTGTAGGCATCCAGTTTTCCCAGCTCCATTGGCTGAGGATGCTTTCTTTTCACCAGTGTGTGGATTTTAGCATCCTTGTGAATATTAAATGGCTGATGTTATGAGTACTCATGTTTGGGTCTTCGATTTTGTTCCATTGGTCTGCATATCTGTTTTTGTGCTAATACCATATTTTTATTACTCTGACTTTGTAAGATATCTTAAGATCTGGAGTGGCAATTCCTCCAGCATCATTCTTTTTTTTTTTTAATCAGTATTGTTTTGCTATCTGGGGTCTTCTGTGGTTTTGTGTGAATTTTAGGACTTTTTTTCTATTTCTGGGATGGGATGGTGATTTTGATTGGAATTGCATTAAATCTGTAAATGGCTTTTAGTAAAATGGTTATTTTCACAATATTCTGCCAATCCATTAGCATGGGATGTCTTTCCATTTTCTAATGTCTTTATGGCTCTCTTCGGAGGTTTAGAGTTTCCTTGTAGCAGTTCTTCACTGCCTTGGCTAGATTTATTCTGCTTCAGGCTTTTCTCAATTAAGATGATGGTAGGCTGTCGGTTTCTCATATATAGCTTTTATTATGTTGAGGCATATTTTCTCCAGCCCTATATTCTCTAGGATTTTTATCATGAAGTCATGTTGGATTTTGTCACTGGTTTTTTAATTTTTGCTTCTGTTGAAATGATTATGTGATTGTTTTTTCTTAAGTCCATTTATGTGGTTTATTACATTTATCGACCTGTGTATGTTGAACCAACCCTACATTTCAGGGATAAGGCTAACTTGGTAATAGAGGATAATGTTGTTGATGTAGGTCAGTATTCTGTTTGCAAGTATCTTATTGAGTATATTTGAGTCTATGTTAATTGGTGATATTGGCCTTTGGTTTTCTTTTCTGTCCTGACTTCACCTGGTGTTGGTAGCAGAATGATACTGTCCTCATAGGAGTTTTGGAGTGTTCCTTTGTTCTTTTAAATTTGTTAAGTTAGTTTTTTTTAATAGTTTAAAAAGTATTCACTGTAGGTCTTCTTTGAAACAGAAAGTAGAATTCGGCTGATTCATCAGGGCCCGGACCATTTGTAGCTAGACACCTTTTTATTACTATTTTAAACTCATTTATTTTGTGTCTGTTTAGGCTGTTGACTTCTTTTTGGTTTTGATGGTTTGAATCTCGAAATTCATCTATTTATTTTAGGTTTTTCAACTTAGTGGAGTACAGGTTTTTTAATTATTCCCTTAAAATATCCTGAATTTCTTTGGTATCTGTGTAATTTTTTTTTGTCCATTTCTGATTCTGTTAATTTGGCTCCTATTCTTTTTGGTTAGTTGGGATCTGTCAGTCCTACTCATCTTCTCAAAGAACCAGGCTCTTTGATTTGCTGATTCTTTGTATTATTTCTATCTCATTAATTTATGCTCTTATTTTTATTATTTCTTGATTTTTTTGGATTTGATTTATTCTTTTGTAAAATTTTGAGTCATATCATTAAATCATTTATTTGTGCTTTCTGATTTTTTAATGTAGTCACTTAGGACTATCAATTTTTCTTGTAGAACTGTGTTTGGTGTGTCCTAGAAGTTTTGTTGTATTGTGTTTTCATTTTCATGTAGTGCTAGGAAATTTTTTATTTCTTGATTTTTTTATCCATTCAGTAATGAGCTGCTTAATTTCCATAAGTTTGTGTATTTACTAGAGATTTATTTTGTTATTGATTTTAAGTTTTATTGCATTGCAGTCAAAGAGGATGCACAGTAATTTTAGTCCTTTTGAATTTGTAATGATTTGTTTTGTATCCCAGGATGTGGTGTTGTTTAGAGAAGCTTCAGTGTGTTGCTGAGTAATCTTTGGGTGGAATATCTGTAGATATCTGTTAAGTACATTTTATGTATGATGTCAATGAATTCTGATGCTTATTTTTTTGTCCCGATTGGTGAAGATGGGGTATTAAAATTCCTACTAATAACATGTTGGTATTAATCTGTTTCTTTAAATCTAGTAGTACATTTTAAATGAAATTGGCTGTACCAGAGTTTGGTGTATATATATTTAAGACAGTAATCTCTTCTTAGTTAACTGTTCCCTTGTTTAGAATGAAGTATCCCTTTTATTTCTTCTGATGAGTTTTTGTTTATTTTGTCATGTATTCAGATAGGTATGTCTGCTTGCTTTCTGATCCCATTTGATTGGAGTACTTTTGTCTCTCCTTTTACTCTAAGGCAATGCCTATCTTTAGAGTTAAAATTGAGGCTGTAGATATTAAAGTTATTGTTGAAATATTTGTGTGTTAATTGCTGTAATCATGTTGCTGATTTGGGGTGGTATTGTTTGTGCATTCAGTCTCTTGGGTGCTCCTTCCTCTCTTCAGTCTAAAATTTTGCTTCCTGTATATTCTTTAGGTTTGATTTGTTGAATGTAATTCTTATTTAAGGCTGTTTATATAATGGAAATTTTTTTCTCCTTCAATTATGACAAATAGTTTTGCTGGATGAATTAGTCTAGACTGGTCTTCATGGTTTTTAGGACTTAGAATGCATTGCTGTAGGCTCTTCTGGCTTTCAAAGTTTTCACTGATAGATCAGCTGTTATTCTGATGGATTTTCTTTTATATGAGACTTGTGTTTTTTCTCTTGCAGCTTTCAATACGCTTTCTTTATTTTATATACTCAGTGTTTTAACTCTGATATACTATGGAGATTTTCTTTTCTGGTCTCGCCTATTTAGTGCTTTGTGTGCATCTTGTTTTTGTATGTGTTTCCTTAGTTTGGGGACGTGTTCTTCTATGATTTTGTTTAAGATATTGGAATTCTTCTCTCTCATCTATGCCTACAATTAGAAAGTTTGGTATTTTCATAGAGTCCCACATTTCCTGAATGTTCCTTTCTTGTGTTTTTAAAATTGATTATTTTCTAGTTTATTTGGTCTTTATACTCTGTCTTTAAGTCCTGGTATTCTGTCTTTTGCTTGATACATGCTACTTGTAAGGGTTTTCTTTGAGTTTTCTAGTTGAGTTATTGGGCTTTTCAATTCCATATTTATTTCAGTGTAACTCCTTTTCAACGTTCTATCTCCTTATCGGATTTTATTATAAAGTCCTGGATTCTCTTCGTCATGTCCATCAGCCTATCTTTTGTGTTTTCTTGTGTATCACTTGGGTGCTTACTCTCCTTAAATTCTTTCTCCTTATTCCATTGAGCTGTTTCTTGATGTCTTCTTTAAATTATTTGTATTCCTGGATGAAGTTTGTGATTGTTCTTTTAAATTCTGTATCCTGGGGTTCACCCGGTAATTGCAAATACTTCCACAGGACTGGTAGATTATGGAGAGGAGAGATTGGTTTGGTTTTTCATATTGTTTGTATTTTTATAATGATCTCTGGGCCTATGGAGTTCTTTTGTTCTGTGTCTGATGTGGACATAGTAGGTTGGGGCAGAAGAGAGGTTGTATGGGCAGGTTGGGCCTAGAAGATGGGAATGGCTTAGGTGGCATGACGTCTGATAGACAGAGGAGACTGGGCTGGTATTCAGGATGTACATGCTGGCCCAAGCCTGCAGTGTGGGGGCAGCTCCAGAGATTAGACCCTAGAGAAGAATGTCCAGGATCTGGCTGATTGGGTTTTTTTAAATTATTTTTTAAGGTGACCTAACAGAGTTTGGGTTTTGTCATAGTATCTTCATACATATGTGTCTTTAGACCTGATCTCATTTGTTCCCCTCACCACCACCCCTCTCCAGGCTCCTATTCCCTCTCAGTGGTTCCCTTTCCCCCCAGTTGGTACCTCTTTCTGCTTTCCTATTACATTACTCTCTCTGTTTGCCATCCCCTTTAAGATTTCCTCTCCTGATGGCCTTTCTAGTTTTGTGAACTATACACACAGACACAGACACACACACACACAAACACACACACACAGAAACAAATATACACACTTTCACCTAAGATCTGAGTATGAACAAAACTACACGGCATTTGTCTTTCTGAGCCTGGTTTATTTTTAATTAACATAATGATTTCCATCCATATTCTTGCAGTTGTTATAATGATCTAATTTTTCTTTACGACCACATAAAATTACTTTATGACTGTGTTCCATACTGTCTTTATCTACTCATATTTGCTGATGCAGATCTGGTCTAGTTCCTTTTCCTGGTTGTTGTGAACAGTATAACCAGAAACCTGAACATGCACTTAGCTTTGTGATAGGCTGACTTTGGGTATAGCATGTCCTATGGTGACTCTAGTTTTCGTTTCTTGAAGAACTACCATTCTTATTTTTACAGTAGCTGCATAAATCTGTATTTCAGCCAGCAGTGAGTTGAGGGTTCTTCTTTCCCCATATCCTTGTCAAGATTTGTCGTTTGTTTTCTTGTTGTTCTGAGTGGAGTGACACGTACTATGACACTAGTTGTAATTTGCATTCCCTGCTGACTACAGATGTTATAAACTTTTTCCAGTATTTATTGACCCTTGGTATTTCTTCTTTGGAGAATTCCTCATTAGCCTGTTTGTTGTTTGGATAGTTTGGGGTCTTTTGGTGTTTAATTTAGTAGACTTTTATATATCTTAGATATGAGTCCCCTAACTTATATGTAGTTGTTGATGCTCCCTGCCCCCCACCACACTTTTAAAGGCAGTCTCTTTACTCTGGTGATGGTTTTCTTGCTGTGTTAATTTTATTTCCATTGCTCTGACAAAATACACATACAAACAACAGCCTTGAGGTAAAAGGACCTGTTTTATCTCAGAATTCCAGGTAACAGGTCAAGTCAGGGAAGTTCAAAGAGCTCTTTAAAATTTATATATATATATATAAATTTTAAAATTACATATTAGTTTACAAGTTACAGTTTTTTAAAAACAACAGGTGGTTTTTAAAATGGGTTTATTATCGTGTGTGTACATGAGTGCATGCACCTGTGTGTCTGCTGCACTGTGCATACAGGTGCTGGAGGAATCTAAAAGAGGGTACTGGATGCCCTGGAACTAGAATTACAGACAGTCATGAGCCCCCTGAAGAGGTTGCTGGGAGCCAAACCCAGGTCCTCCAGAAGAGCTGCCAGTATTCTGAATTTCTGAGTTGTGTCTTCAGCACCTGTTTGGGTTTTGTAAACATTGCCATGATAATCATCAAGGGTGTGTCTCCGGAAAATTCCACTGCTGTTCATCTTCAGCAAATGTACAAAAGTGGAATTCCTGGTAAATGGCATATCCAGTGCTTTCATCTATGCTTTCCACTAACAAACTATGATCTGCTTATTGCCCTACTCTTCAGGGTGTGGTTTATGAGTGGAGCAACCTCAGGGGCTACAACTCAAAGACCATTTCATAGGAAACTGTCCATCAATTTGTCATTTAGCTGTTAGTGTTTGACTCCCTCTCCCCTTTTTTGTTTTTTTTTTTTGTTGGGGGGGTTGTGTGATGAATTCTTTTTTTTTATAATTGTACTTTTTTAGAAAAAATTTATTTTACATTCCAACCTCTCCCTCCCTTTCTCCCACTTCCCCATCTCCCCCCATCCCTCCTCAGAGGGAGTAAGGCTTCCCTTGTGGAGAGTCAACTAAGTCTGGGATACCAAGTTGAGGCAGGATCAAGCCTCCCCCCACAATCAGGCTGAGCAAAGTATCCAACCACAGGGAATGAGCTCTAAAAAGCCTGAAGAAGGACGTTTAAAAGAAATCCCACAATAGCACAGAACTGAGTATAATAGAGGGTTGTTTATTTAGGGGTGGACTCGCAGATCACAATCCTCTGCTGGAATGGGGAACAGCAACCGAATCCTACAGCTGGAAAAGAGGCCAGATGCTTACATCAGCATATATAGGATAAGAGGCCACTCCCAAGTGGGTCGGTAACTTAAAGGCTACTGGCGGTAGGAATTCCTACAGAAAAAGCCAGTTCATGCACCCAGGATAAGTCCTGGTCCCACTGCCAGGCCGCATCCTTCAAACACATTAAGCCACATTCAGAGGACTTTGTTTGGTCCTATGCAGGTTCCCCAGGTACCAGTCCAGAGTCTGTGGCCTACCTCTATCTCGGGTCAGCTGTCTCTGTGGTTTTCCCCATCATGATATTGACTTCCCTCTCTTCAACTGAACTCTAGGAACTCAGCCCAGTGCTTGGCTGTGGATCACTGCATCTGCTTCCATCAGTTACTGAATGTAGGTACTATGGTAGACTTTCTGATGTGGGATAATTCTCTTGTACACTGTAAAGATTTGTCACTCAAAATGGGAGCATGAGGACCATGGGAGAGGGTAGAAGGAGGGAGGAGAAGTAGAGAGGGGAGCAGAGAAAAATACATAGCTCAATAAAAATAATAAAAAAGAAATGCAGGTTAATAGATAGTCATCTATAATAGTCAAGCTTGTAGTCATCTTAGTTAGGTTTTCTAGATGTATGGAGATATATTTCAGATGGATAGTATTCTTCAAACCTTTCAAAGGCTAACAATATGGCATTTAAAATGTTTTAAGAACTTAATACTTTTCATGACAATGAGATACATCTGCTCCTGGCAGCACCAATCTGCTTCAAGAGGATGATGGACACTGAAGAGGCTCCTTATGGAGTTGGTTAGCCATTTGGACAAGAAATTGCTCTTGCCTGGACTTCTTGATGTTATGCTGTGTGAACTGGACATGCAGGATCCACAGAAAAATGACTGCTAAAGTTACCTAAAGAAGGTGAGACAGTCCTTCAGGATTCCTGATTCATGAAAGAGTGTGTCAGACATTCTGCAGGACACAGAAGAAAGTGACTGACAAACTGCCAGTATTGGTGGAATTGTCTTTGAAATTTCCTGCTTCATGGAAAAGTTTGCCAGATACTATGGGCCTGTAGTCTGAAGATGAATGCCTGAATGTTACAGAAGAATTTTGGATGATTGTCCAGGCAGCAAGATGTCCCTGTCAATTCTGGAGTTTTGGAAGTTGCTTACAATGCACTTCCTGTTTGCTTAGGTAATATTAAATCTTTCTGGAGTCTTTGATAGAGTTGAATACAAATAGTAAGAATTATAGTTTCCCTTGGTTATAATAAAAGATAAAGTAGATATAAATATTGTAACTATAATTCTTGCTTGATAACTGTTTTGTTATATGTAATTTTACTGTGTTAAAGTTAAAAACCTTCCTTTTTATTTAGAAAGAAAGGGGGAGGTGATGTGAGATTCCCTTCTGTATACATGTTGCTTTAATTGGCTTGTGATAGAGCAGAATAGAGTTAGTCAGGAAAACTAAAGTGAATGCTGGGAGAAAGTAGGCAGAGTCAGGGAGATGTCATGAAGCTCCTGGAGGAGACAGACACTGAGAACTTTACCTGGTAAGTCACAGCATTGTAGAGATAAACAGATTAATAGAAATGGGTTAATTTAAGATGTAAGAGCTAGCTAGAAATATGCATAAGCTGATAGATCAAGCAGTGATTTGTTTGGTAATACATGCATATGCACACACACACACACACACACACACACATGCACTTTATTTTTGCTTCAACACTTTTCAAACATGTCCACATTGTAGCTTGGTCATGTTCACTTCCAACTCCTTAAAATAAATATTTTTAATGAAACATATTACAAAAAAAGATTTGTCACTCATATTAGTTTAATAAAACGCTGATTAGCCAGTAGCCAGGCAGGAAGTATAGGTGGGCCAATCAGACCAGGAGAATTCTGGGAAGAGGAAAGGCAGAGAGTCAGTCACCATCCAGATGCAGAGGAAGTAAGATGAGAATGCCTTATTGTCAAAAGATACAAAGCCACATGACTAAACATGGGCAAAAATTATTGGTTAATTTAAGTTGTAAGAGTTAGTTAATAATAAGCCTGAGCTAATAGGCCAACCAGTTTATAATTAATATAAGCCTCTGTGTGTTTCTTTGGGACTGAACAACTAAAGGACTGGGTGGGACAGAAATTTCCATCTATAGACTTCCCTTTTCAAAGCCAATAAACAAAGAAAAAAAACAATGATCACTCTTAAATTCTTTAATTTCCCAAGAAACCAGTTCCTTTTGTTCCCCATGACAGAACATGGTTTAAGTTTCAGATTAAGAGTGACATTGCCCACATTCTGTAGTGGGAAGAGCATTTGTTAATTTGTCTATTAATTCTCATTATTATGTAATTTTATGAATTATTACAGTATTCTGTGTACATAGTATGTACTTCAGAGAACACCAAAGGCTAGAACTGAGACAATCCAGTGCCAGATCTCTTCACAAACTTTCCCCCTGGAAATACTATCAATTCAGTTTTATGGTGAAGATTGAATGCAGATTCTTATGCATGCTGGGTAAGTGCTCTATCATTCAGCCATACCATCAGTCCTTGTCATTCTCAGACAAGATCTCACTGTATAGCATAGGCAAGTTTCAAACTCCGGATCCTCCTGCTTCAGCCTGTCAGGTGCTAGAACGAAAGCCATGCACTCTCATACCTGATATTGTAATTTGAGAATTTAAATTTCAGATAATTATTTATTCTTGCTATAATAACTTAACTCTCGGGAGTGAAAAGTGAGAAAGTATTATATATATGTATATGTATATGTATATGTATATATATATATATATCCCGCACGCTACTATTTATTCAGCCCTGATTCTTCTCCAGACTTTCTAACAGAGCAGCAGAGCCTTTCCAGTTCCAGTATCTGTCATTCTCATTCGTCTGAACCATCAACTAGTCAGCAGTGTTCTTCAGTTCTGGGGAATTGACATTTTTTTTCATGATTTCTCCCCGTCACTTCCCTCTGTCTGGAACCAGCTATAGTCAGATTTTTTTCTTGTACTCCATATCCTTGCTGCAGCTTCTGCACTGTGGAACACTGTGCCAACTTAGATTTCACTTCCCATGTGCTCGATTTCTATGGGATCTTATTCACTACACACTTCTCTTCCCTGGCATAATATTTTTATTGTATAGGTATGGTCTTTTCCATATTTTCCTGAGGGCTTTAGTAATAACTTCATAATTAAATATACTTTCTATTAAACAATACATCTCTTTTCCCCACTTATTTTTGTGCAAGTGTGGTGAGGGGAAATTGAGTCAATTTAGCAGTGTTGGGGAAAAAAAACTAGTAGACTATTTTCTCTGTAGATTTTCAACCAATATTTTATATTGTTATTTCTCTGAAAATCAATTGTCATTATTTCTGACAGTTTTGTTCACTAAAGTGACTGAAACACTGAATTAGCAAATATTAAACCACTTTCCTATAATATAAATATAAACACATCGTATACAGGATGGATTCCTCTGGGCCTTTGCTCTGCTTCATCCTTTTTTTTATTTAGAAAAAAATCATTTATTTTTGAAAGGGAAAAAGTCAAACCTATTAACCAAGTCTCATTATTCTCTCTCCAATTAGTGACAGTCAAAATAACTCATTTTTTAATTTTTATTAAAAATTTCCACCTCCTCCCCTCCTCCCATTTCCCTTC
>LOEQ01003215.1:119454-143507 GCA_001685075.1 Bramus lutescens | reverse complement strand
TCAAGGCATTGAAGAAAGAAATTGAAGAGGACACCAGAAAATGGAAGGATCTCCTCTGCTTCATCCTTTAGTGTGGATTTGTTTTCAGTTCCTATGCTAGTTACAGTGGGAACTATCTAGAAACAAGTGCTCCTCAATTACAGGAATTAAATCAATTCTCATGCTATTTCCATCACCTAAATAATTCATAACCTAGTTTTGAGTGTGTTTCCCTTAAAATTACCTTGTTTGTAGTGTATTGTTGATTCATCAATATTGAACTCAAGGCAAAACACTAATTTATGCCTGGATGAAGCTTTGTCTAACTTTTATTTGCTTCATAAGGCACTCTAAACTATATATGTGGCCATTGATATATACTTTGCATTCTCATCAGAAGGCAGCCTGTTTGACTTCAGCTGGAAATTTGGGCATCAAGTAACTTATTTTTTCTGATACTAGATGCACATCTACAAATAACCAAAATACTATATTAGAGAGTTTACAAATAAATGTTAATAAGTAGGCAAATTTAGAAATAAAAGCCATGAAAAATGAAGGCCAGTTGTGTCTACTGGTGTCTTAAATTCCTGAACCATGTGTGATTCTTTTTGTTTGTTCGGTTTTTTTTTTTGAGACAGGTTTTCTCTGTGTAGCTCTGGCTCTCTGGTTGTTCTAGAACTCACTCTGAAGACCAGGCTGGCCTCAAACTCACTGCCTCTCTGAGTGCAGGGATTAAAGGCACACTCCACCGCTACCAAGCCACCATGTGTGATGCTATAGCATAATTATGCTTATTTCCTATCGACATTCTTTAGATACTTTTAGGCCTCAGCATTCTCACTTAACAACTCCTTTATCATTTTTCACTTCCCACTTCCCAATTTTCACTTCATTTTGAAAAAAATATTTAAAAATTTAATTAAAATGCAAATGCATCGTTTCTCCGTCCCTGTCCTCCCGCCAACCCCTCTCATCTCCCTTCTCTAAAACTCCTCCTATCCCCCCTCCCTCACAAATCGATGGCTCCATTTAGATTATTATTGTTACGTGTAATAGAAATGCATAAACACAGCCTGCTGAGTTTGTTTAGTGTGGCTTGTATGTATATAATTGCAGGCCTGACTACTTTGTACTGGAAAACCAATGAGGGTGCTCATCCCTGGGAGAGACTGTCTTTCTCTCTCAGCAGTCACTAGTTCTTGGTCTGGGGACAGATCCTATGGAATTTTCTCCTTCCATGTTAATATGTCCTTTGATATTATCATTTTTCAGGCCTTATTTCATCAACTATAATGTTAATGTATCATGGGAGTAGCTTCCCTGTTGTTTCTAGGAGGCACAATCTCAATACAAACTTGCTGGTCTTCTGGCTCTTATGATCTTTCTGCCTTCAACCCTCTCCCATGGTCCCAATTTACTCAGGAGATCTTGTCTTTTCCTAATTCCCATGTAGATTAGATCCATGTATATCTCTTTTAGGGTCCTCATTGTTGTCTNCTCAATATGATGTTTTCTAGATACATCCATTTGCCTGCAAATTTCAAGATGTCAATTTTTTTTTCTGCTTGTGTACCTTATCTTAAAACATAGGCTGTGTTTCTTCCCTGTTATGGCACAACCTCTTCTCTGGTTTTTATTTCTCCATGTTGACTTTATCAGCCATTTACAAAAGGCTGCAGAATTGTGGCACTCAAAGGGATCCCCCAAATCATCTAACATGACCTTGGTGTCTAGGAAACAACGTCAAGTGGCCTTGGTTTAGTCTTTGGCTCCTGTCTTAGTTACTTTTCTACTGCTGTGGTTGAATACCATGACCAGAAGCAATTTGTAGAAGAAACGTTTTATTTGTTTTACATACCCTGAAACACAGTCCATTGAAGGAAGTGAGGGCAGGAACTCAAGCAGGTCAGGAACCTGGAGGCAGGAGCTGATGCATAGGCCATCAAACTGTGCTGCTTACTGGCTTGTTCCTCCTCATGGCTCAGTCAACCTGCTTTCTTACTGAATCTGGGACCACCAGCCCAGGGATGGCACCACTCACAATAGGCTGAGCCTTCTCCTGTCAATCGCTAATTAAGAAAATGCCCGACAGTCTTGCCTACAGCCAGATCTTACAGAGGCATTTTCTCAACTGAGGTTCCTTCTGCTCAGATCACTACAGCTTGTGTCAACTTGACAGAAAAGTAACCAACAGAGCTCCACATTTTGTTCAGTTTCTCAACTAATTTGAATTTCTTCACCTGTGCAGTAGGATTTTTGTTAATCTCACACGATTATTGTGATGATCAATTTAGAAGACCAAAGCTCTTAGTACTGATCCCAGCACATAGCAAGGAATTCATATACTGTTAGTATTCAGCATTTATGTTGATAACTAAGCCGGGTTTCTGCTCGGTTCAAATATAGATACACAGCTCAGTTTGGACAGAAGCAAGAATTATAAACCTCTTTTTAGAATTATCTACCATCATCTCTTCTTTCTAGCTCCTTCCTGGTTGACATGTCATGGTTGCATATTGCTTTCTTCAAGTTGAGGACAAGCAAAATGTTTCATATCCACTGCCACATTTGTCGAGTCTTCCCAAATATGAACTTGAAAGTTAAGTAATTTCCTTGAGTTGTTTATGGTGTCTTAGATGGCACTTCCTTTTAAGTTGAGTGGTCTAACAGAAGCCTACAATTATTTATTTAATTGTGCAGTTACAGTAATGCAACCCATTTCCCAGCACAAGTGGGTAAGTGCCACCCTGGGCTGGGCTGGATTTAAAAGCTGAAGGGAAGCACACATCTCCCTGAGTATAGTGTACATCACCCTCTAGGTCCTGGGTTGTTCATTGCATTGACTTCCACAAGGATCCTTGGAACCAGCCGAACAAGATGGGGTACCACCTAATCATGAAGGTGAGTGTGAAGACTCAGCTGTTGATAATCAGACTCCCTTCTTCCTTCTAGATATGAATTTGCTTGCTTAAAATGATGGGTCAGAGCCCATTCATGGGTCGCTCCTGAGACAGCTGTTGGGGTTACTTCTGAGACAGCTGTTAGGGTCACTCCTGAGACAGATATTGTGGTCACTCCTGAGACAGCTGTTGGGGGTCACTCCTGAGAGAGCTGTAGGGGTCACTCCTGAGACAGCTGTTGGTAGTTGGTAGACTCTTTTATAGTTATGTTCTCAAAAGCTGTGGTGAGGAGTCATGGGGGTTGAGAATGAGAGGTTAGGAAAATTTTCGTAACGAAAGGAAGGATGGGAGGAGGGGTGGAAGGGAGAATTGTGGTCGGAATGTAAAATGAAATTTAAAAAAAATCGTTAAAAAATAAAAAATTAAAAACAGAATTAAACTGGAGACTAAAGAAAATTTCAGCTAGGTGAGTTGGAGCCAGAGCCTTGTGGCTAGTAGAGTTTTGGATCAGGAGAGACAGGGGAGAATAAAGCCTGAGCACTATCATACAGTTTTAGTTGAGAGCCTATACTGAAGAGCTTGGATTTATGTTTGTCCTTCACAAACTGTATTTTTCTTCTGTAAACATTTTACTCTCTGATGTTCAATTTGCTTGTCTATGAAGTGGAGACAGTGCCAGGTCTACAGGAATTTGTGGATGAGGGTCCAATTGATATAATGTAATTAACACCTAGTGGGCTCTTATGTGGTTGTGATCTTGTCAGTCTGGTTGCTGGCCATTTCGAGCATTCTCCCTTGGAACAGCTCACTTCCCAAATAGGCTTACTGATTTTAGGACTGAAGGTAGATATCTGACATCTCTTAATTTCATCCTGGGAAAGCATTTAATGCCCTCATATAAAAGTAAGGGGACCATTACTTCTTAACTTTAAATTGCTAATATTTGGCTGAGTTTGACTTATGAAAAAATAGCAGTCTTATATAACTTACAAAATATAATAGGTAAAATGTATTTTACACAATTTTAAATAATGTAAATAAATATGAAACATAAGTTATCTACCTTTTTTTTCTCCAGGGACCTAAGTAAAAATACCTGTGTAAGTGCTGTATTATTATTATTTTAGGATCCAAATCAGCATTTTAGAGAATGAGGGGCTAGAGAGGGCTCAGGTGGTAAAGTGCTTGCCACACAGGCCTAAGGACCCGCGTTCAATCCCCTGGAGCCTACGTAAGAGCTGAGCACAACAGTACACAGCCTGTATCCCGGCAAACAAGAAGGTCTCTGGGACTGTGCCCAGCCAGGCTAGTTGAACCACTGAGTGCTAGATCGGAGAGAGATGGCTGAGCCTCGGCTGCTCTTCCAGAGGGCCTGGGTTTGGTTCCAATTCCCAGCACCCACAAGGCCACTCACAGCCGTCTCTAACTCCAGGGCACCTGGTATCACTTGCGGCCTCTGCAGGCATCAGGCACGTATGTGATGTATAGACATACATTTAGGCAAAATGCTCAAACTTACACATTCTTTAAAAGGCGGAGACGTCTGTTGAGCTCTGACCTCTGCATACATGCTCACACATTAACCCGCATACAGCAGCAGCAAAAAGAGAATGAGAAGAGAGGACCCTTCTATTTCAACAAAAGAAGAAAAACTATACAGCTGATCCTGTGAGGAACTCTGAGGTACTGTACTCAGTACTGTGCCTCAGTACCCTCCTGGCAGGGCAGCTTGGTGTTTATAAAGACTGGGAAAACAACTGGGAGTGGCCATAAGGTCCAGTACCTTAGACTTAACACTGGGAGTACTGACACTGTCAAGCAAGCTGCCCTGCCTCACCCAGCCCCTCAGAATTTCTCAGACTAATAAGACTTGGTTGACAACTTTACTCCACTGTACTCGGCACAGGACAGTTGTCGACAGATAGTTGAAAGGATTATGAATGACTGACTGAATGTAAGGAAGTAATAAAAAAATGGAATCAGACAAAGTCGAACATCTAAGAGCCCACGTTGAGAGAGAACGGAAATGGCAAGGGTGTCACGTGGTGTGAAGGATTGCTAGGGAGTGGGATGGCCACCTCTCTCGCTCCTTCGCGCTGTACCGTGGGATAGGATGTGAGGGGTAGAGACAACATTCTCAGAGGCAGGAGACTCCCACTTCCCCTCTCCATCCTGGCCACTGCTTGTGGTCAGCAGTAATTGCTTGGGCGGTTTCCTCATCCCCGATGGCAGCTGCCATGATGTCGTCATTGGTAAGTGTAAGATGGAAAAGTGGTATCACCGAGGCCACTAAGAGTCCAGAATGGCATATTCATTGTACTGTTCCGGAATTCTGGGGCTCTACCAACTTCTCCGCTCAAATGCATTTCCTCTGAGCAGGCCAGTTCCTAGGAAGGGGTCTCTCTTTAAAGAGCAGTCACCCATTGCGTAGTGCTCCATTTCAAAATGAAGGCTGACGACGCAGGATTGGGAAGAAAGTGGTTGTAGTTCTCCGTGGGCGCATAGCAGAATGCTTGTGAATTCCCTATTATTCTCCTTACAGAGAATGGGTCACCTCACTTACCCCTCTAAGAGACTGTTGAGGAATAGCAGGGGTATTGTCTTTCTAACACAGGAAGTCCTACCTCCCTTCCCTTGGGCTTCCCCTTCTGCTAACCCTGTAATCAGAAAAGCCTTTACTGGTTCTGGGCAACCTAGAAAGGAGACTTTTGGGTTTTGAGGTATCTTTCACAAGGCTGTGGTCTTGTGGCTACCCTGTTAGAATCTGTCATTCTGGTTGCAGAATGTTTTATTATTTCCCTCAATAAATAGTACTGGATAAAAACCGTTGTGTGTCTGGTGTGTGTGTGTGTGTGTGTGTACACATATAAGTGTTCCTGCTCACAAGTGCATGTGAAGTCCAGAGGAGGACCTTGGCATCCTGTTCTAACGCTGGCTGCCTCATTCCCTTGAGAAATGGTTTCTCATTTAACCTGGAGCTGGGCTGACAGCCCCAAACCCTAGTAATCATCCATCTAGGACAGAGCTGGGGTTACAGGCATGAGTGTGACTAGGTGTGTTTTTTGAATGGGTTCTGGGGATTTGAACTGAGGTGCTTGTGCAGCAAGTACTCTTATGCAGTGAGTCACTTCTGTCTTTTAAATCATCAATGAAACCTCACTGCCTGAAGGTGGGATGGGCAGCAGGGATGATCCAGAGAGCACGAAGGCTGAAATGAGACAGTGCCATCTCTGCCAGCAATGGGTCGGGGTCTTCCAGAGACTAGCCTCATGCTTTACTTTTCTTCCACACTTAAACTTGTGACCTGGTGACCTTTACAATAAGAATCAATTCTATCAGCTGAGAAAGAGGGCCCAGGACTAGGGCCTAGAGGAAGGGTTTGTGATAAGCAGAAGGACAGAGCCTATTGGTGGAGGACATAGGGATCTGTTCTATTCACTGCAGGACTAGGGCCCGAATGATGCTCAGGACAGTAGGGGGGATTCAGATGGAGGCTGGTTCCTAATAGAATAGTACGTGCTTTTCCTAGGCATTAGTCTGAACTTGGTCAGCTGCCTAGAGGACTCAGTATGCTCTTAGTTGACTTAAAAAAGCATGGTGATCTGTAACTTTCTTATGTGGGTTGTCTCACCTGCAATCCAACTATGAAGATTCTCCATTTCTCCTTCTTGCAGATGATATACAGGTCCTTGACTGAAGTTCTTCAATTGCACAGGGACCTACCACCCATACTACACAGATTTTACTGACTGAAGTCCCTAAGTCTGTTTCTGAACTAGTGGGAGAGCCCACTCATCTATCAGTGGTTAGAGCCAACAGGCAATTCTTTCTATTGTGGTGCTTTACAGTAAAAAAGACAAGCAGAAAAGTCCCTGTGACAAACGCACATTAGAATGAGGGCCCTCGTCCTGAGGGCTATGCTGGTTAGCTTAGTTACTCTGTGTCTTCCCTGTATAATTATGATCAGCATGGAATATTTAAGATCACAGTCGTTCTCCAGCTCTAGAAGGAAACCCAAGACTTTATCTGCTTTGTGCTCAAATTCCCGGGAGGAATTATAGCATGACAGCCCTCAGTAAGAGCAGGTCACTCTGGCACTGGTAGCTTGAAAAAGTAACTACTCTGGCTGTCCTCTCTGTCTTTGTCCCTTGAGAAGAAGCCACGACCTAGCTCTTAGAAGTGAGAGCTGGGCTCTTCTGCCTGTGTGCAACGCTGAAGGAATCCAAGAAATTCAACTGCCAGCGTGTCTCTAGTTTCTAGAAAGTCACAGTTTCTTCAGATGTGAGTTCTCCAGCTTTGTCCCTGGCTGTGGTAGCGCTGTGAGCTGTTTAAAGCTTCTTTCTAAACTCTCAGAAATAACAGGTAAGTGTTCTCATGATAAAGGGATGAAGTGATGATTGACATTAATTAAAAAACATCATATGTTACATTGTATTTAGCATAAAACAGTCCTAGATTTAAAAATGAAAAATAATTGATTGGTAATAGTTTTAGCTTTATTATGTAGATAATTATACATTGATTCAATTATTGAGCTGGTAGCATCTGTTTTTATGGAATTTCCACATCGGGAACTCCCTCATTTTCTAATAATATATTTGAGCATGTAAATAAAGTAGGAATAAAGACTAAAAGACATGTTTTCTCCTAAGACTAGAAACAGATTAACATAAATCTCGATAATGAGGAACAGAAGGATGTTATTGTACAATGACAAATTTTTGTTTCTTTTTAAGTTTTTTATTTTTATCTTGATAAAAATTTTTTATTACATTTGTGTGTGTTCATATCAGCGTGTACCTTTGGAGGTGAGAAGAGAGCTTGCAGGGTTTAATTCTCTTCTACTATGTGAAGTCTGGGTTTTGAACTTGGATAGCCATGCTGGGCCCAGATGTCTTTTACCCACCAAGCCATCTTGCCAGTCCACATGATAAAATTTTTCAAAACTTATCTGTTTTTCATTGGGAAATGAAATGTTTGCTTGGTGTCCTATACTCATTTATAGCCAAGCAGCTACATCGTGAGTGAAGAAATTCTCTGGAGTAGCGTTAGGCATTAGCCACTGCTGCTCGAAAACCAGCAGTCCACCCTTTCACTGATGACAGTTTTATTTTCTTCCTACTGTCTTCTCAGTTTTATGAATGGAACTTATTTGTATCTTAAGCTGTCCTCAGACTTGCTAAGGCGAGTACGATGGTGTTGAACTCACAATTGAGCCTCAGCCTCAGCCTCCTGAGGTCTAAGCTCTCATTCTGATTGGTTAAATATTTTCACTTAGCAGGCATTTAGGTTGTTGTGTGCATAAGAGACTTTAATCCCTGTAGCTTTCTCCAGAAGTTTGCTTGTTTGTTTTGTTTAGCACTGTCCCCATGCCAACATCCCATCATTTGTCACAGGAAAATGTAGCATCTCTCATTTCTTCCTGGGATGAGTTATGCTTTCACATTTGCTTCATCTTTAGATTTTCCTGGCCCTGAGCTGGCATTTATTTTATTCCTGACTACCAACTACACAATGAGTACTGAATGGCTACCACACACCATGTGCTGCATTGAGCAGGCTTTGATCTCACAAAGCTACCAGAATGTGAGTAAGTCAGAAAGTCTGTTGCTGAGAACCATCCATGCAGCTAGCTCAGTGGGAGAGGCTCAAAGGAAGGTTCAGGGTGTTCAGGGATGGCGTCCTAGCGTAGACTGGCCTTTACATAAGTCCAGGGAAGTGGTTAAATTGCCAGGAATAAGGATGTGGTAGGCAAAACAAAATGTCTTGATTTCTTCTGCTGCTGCACCAGTCATCATAGAAAGTTCTTCTAGCAGATGGGTGGGGACTTTTCAAACAGCAAACAATTGATTCTGTAGCACCCGATGCCAGAGAAATGTCCTCTAATCTGATTCAGTTCTGATACCATCTTCCCGGAGATAGATAGCATCAGACCCCCCAGGTTGGAGACACCAACTCCCTGAAAATGCAGCTCCTAGTTCCAAGCCTTGGGCAGTTTTACTTGTGCTTTTGGACCAACTGACTATAAATCGTTGTTGCTATGACTTCCTCCTTGAATTCAGCTAATCTGTCTGAATTACTCACTGAACTCAGAGGAGCAGGCTTACCAGGTTATTATGAAAGAGAAAGGGAAGAAAGGGGAAATTAGAATTTCTGTTAGAGTTTCTATGATTCATCTCAGGAAAGAGAAATTTTAGTTTCTACAGTCTGCCTTGGGGAAGGAGTTCTATGCCAAAAACCAGGTACAAAACCAAAGTATACTTCATAATCTTACAAGGGGAAAGACCAGCACACACAGTTGTGAGACAAGAAATACAGTAGAGTTTCTAGGAAGCTCTCGGTTGTTTTGTTTGGTCCGGAGCTCAGTAACTGAGACAAAGACTAGAAGTGGCCTTAATCTGTACAGATTCATGGTGCCTTCTGTCTGCCTCAGTCCTGTTCTCTGCGATCATTTGCTTTGGGTCTTGCAGAGTAGTGTGCATTGTGGACCAAAGGAAAACCTGTTGCTAGTACGCATCTTTAAAATGGGGACTGGGGTTGATGGAGTAATTATGACAAGATGACAAGATCTGTGTTGTGACAGACAGCCAATGGGATGGGATGGGGGATGGGATGGAGGATAGATGGATGAGGTGAGGGATGAGGTGGAGGACGAATGGATGGGGTGGGGGATGGGACGGGGGATGGGATGGAGGATGGATGGATGAGGTGAGGGATGAGGTGGAGGATGAATGGATGGGGTGGGGGATGGGATGGAGGATAGATGGATGAGATGAGGGATGAGGTGTAGGATGAATGGATGGGACGGGGGATGGGATGGAGGATGGATGGGATAGGTGCTGTGGAAATAAAACTCTCCTTCCTGCCCAAATGCCTAGAATCTGTCACTGGAATAGAGAGTCAGAGAAGCACCCTCTCACTTGACTGATGAGATTTTGAGCTCTGGCCAGCCTCTGAGTGTGAATTCTGGAACAATGTGGACCTTGGCACTGTGGATGTTCCCTCTACTTTGCAAATTCAGCCTGGCAGGTAGGTCAGCTTTCGTGGGTCATGCAGTTCATATGTTTTTGGATGAGAAATTTTAACTTCAAAACAAAGAAATTCTGAACATCCACAGATGAACAACATAGAATCTGTGATATTTTGAGTGTGTGTTTGCGCACACATGCAAGCTTGCATACGTGTGCTGACAACAGAAAGTGCATATTCTTACATTAAATTTGGAGAGATGATTTGTCATGTTCTTAAATGAAGAGATTCCCTTAAGATCAAGATCATTTAGACATGTAATCCACAGGCTACATACATTCCAGGTTAGCTGTGAATGAGACACAACACATTCAACATCTTGCCATAATATCAGAGGGCTGGACAACTTAAGAGATAGCTATAAGTATAGTCCGGCATAAAATTAAAAGCTTACTTTATGAGATAGCTTTTGCAATTTTTGTTTGTAACTCAGTTTCATGGTTCTCAAGAGTGAAGCTTATAGATGAGTTTCTTGTGCCGATGTCAAAAGTTTGGTCACACCTAGACCATGCCAACCTAAGAGGCGATTCATTTTATCACAACTTACTTTTAAAAAATTAAGATAGAAAGAATCACTCTGGTCTGGATATTAAAAGGCAGAGGAAGTGCCGCTTACTAGCAATTGTATGTTTCTTGCATGTCATATGGTCAAGGCATTGCCCCATGACCACTCCTAATCTTAAAGGGTCAAGGAGGTAAAGGTCTCTGGTGTGTTCAAGAAGAAGAGATAATGATACTGAAGGACATTTACTCTTCCTTAGGTTTCTTCTGTGATATCCATATCAAATGTCTTGGTTTCTCTTGTACGGCAAGCAGTGAGCTCTGAACAAAGGCATCCCTGATGTGGGATTCCCCTCTGTATGCTGTGAATACCATCGGTTAATAAAGAAGCTGTTTTGGGCCTGTAGTAGGGTGGAGCAGAGGTGGACAGGGAAAACCAAACTGAATGCTGGGAGAAAGAAGGCAGAGTTGAGGAGAAGCCATGTAGCCCCACTGGAGACAGATGCTGAGGGTGGAAATTTACCGGGTAAGCCGCAGTCACGTGGTGATACACAGATTAATGAAGATGGGCTAGTTTAAGATGTAAGAGTTAGTCAAAAATATGCTTAAGCTATTGACCAAACAGTATTGCAAATAATATAGTTTCTGTGTGACTATTTCGGGGCTGAGCAGCCAGAAACAAACAAGTGGCCTTGTACTTAACACAGACCTGTGCAATCAGGCCTGGTTGAGTGTAAAACCTATTTGGAGCCATTTTTATTTTTCTCCTAACATCTGGTGACATTTTTATTCTGGAAACTAAATATGTGATTCCTTCTGCTTATGGATACATGTTAGCCAAAACTGCTTCTTTGTCTTTGAAAACTGGCTTTAATGAGAGAAAACTCACATATCCAACAATGATGTCAAAAACATTAGATCCAGAGGCTCTTGATTTGCTAAGAGTGTGCTCAAGAGTTAAGAATGCTTGCTGCAGTGGGTGGTGGTGATGCACATCTTTAATTTCAGCACTTGGGAGGCAGAGGCAGGCAGATCTCTGTGAGTTTGAGGCCAACCTGGTCTATGGAGTGAGTTCAGGACAGCCAGAGCTGTTACAAAGAAAAACCCTGTCTTGAAAAAAGAGAGGAAGGAAGGAAGGAAGGAAGGAAGGAAGGAAGGAAGGAAGAATGGAAGGAAGGAAAAAAGGAAGGAAGGAAGAATGGAAGGAAGGAAAGAAGGAAGGAAGGAAGAATGGAAGGAAGGAAAGAAGGAAGGAAGGAAGAATGGAAGGAAGGAAAGAAGGAAGGAAGGAAGGAAGGAAGGAAAAAAGGAAGGAAGGAAGGAAGGAAGAATGAGAAGAGAAGAGGAGGAGGAGGAGAATCCTTGCTGTTCTTGCTCTTATATAAGACCACAGTTCAGTTCCCAGGAGCTTACAACCTCCAGTAATCCCAGTTCCAGGGATCTCAAGTGCTGCTCTTCCCCTGCAGTACTGGCACTTACATGTGCATGCCCTCACTCGGATACACATAAGTAAAAATCTTTAGAAAAACCTACAGTCAGTTTTTAAGAACATTTTCATCACCTCCAAAAGAAACTAAAACCACGAATAGTCCTTCCTCATTTCTTTCCCCTTCAGAACCATCTTCCCTCCCCTGCCATCTCCAGTCAACCACTTCTCTGCTTTTGGCCCCTATATATTTGCATGGTTCTGACATTTAAGGAGTCCTTCTATTAAATTATAATTATATATCCTTTAACCACTATCTCCCTATACTCCCTGCCTTCTAACCACCCACACATCTAGTGTCTTCTTCTATGAGGTCAACTTTGAGTACACATGAGTGAGATTATGTAGTATTTGGCTTTCTTTGCCTTTATTATTTTGTGTGTGTGTGTGTGTGTGTGTGTGCGCGCGCGTGTGTGTGTTTATGTGGTGTGCCTGTGAGTCTGAAGGCCAGAGGATATCTTTATTAACAGGCACTTTCCACTTTTGAATTTTTTTAAGACCGGTTCTCTTATTGGCTTGGGGGTCACCACATAGGCCAGGCTTGACCTGTCTGTGAAACCTGAGAATCCACCTGCCTCCACCTCCCCAGTACTGGGACGACAAGTATGTGTCACCAGGCCAGGTCTTGGCTTTTCAAAAACAGATATAAAAAACTCAGTTGTAGGCTGGCCATAGTCATAGCAACTTTATTCATAATAGCCAAACACACACACACACACACACACACACACACTGCTATCTATGTCTGTGAGAGATTGTTCCTGGTTTTGGTTTTCATAATTTTATAAATTCCATTGAGATATTGTTTTTTATTCAGCCTGGTGTGGATGTCACTAATTAGTCAAGGATATATTTGAGACTCATGATCCTTATGTGTATAGCCTCCTGAGTACAAGGCTGAGGGTAGAGGATGCATTGCTGGTGTGTGCTGTTTTATCAATACATTTACAATGTTAATGTTGGAATGCTTAATAGAAGAAAAATATAAGAAACATTAAATACCCCTTGTGTATAAAAAGAAAGAAACAAAAAACTCAGATCTTCATGCTTGCAAGGCACATTTTCCTGCTGAGCTCTCTCCCAGCCCACAGATGTCTCATTGGTCTCATACATCAGTCTGTATGTTAGTAACTTACTAGCTGTGCTCTTATCACATACTTGTGTATGTGATGTATGGACTTGTTAATAAGCATGTGTGTACACGTACGTGTGTGGAGGCCCAGGGTTGATGTGAGGTTTCTTTTCTATTTTTGAGGCAAGTTCTTTCATCAACTGGAGATCATTGATTACCGTGATTGACTGGCCAGTGAGCTTCAGGGTCTTCCTGTTTCTATCCATCCAACCACACTGCAGCTGGAGTCACAGGCACACTGCCATACCTAGCTAGCCCTCTTCTGTGGGTTCTGGGGACCCAGACTTAGGTTCTCATGCTTATGTGCCATGGCAGATATGTTATTGACTGAGTCATTTCCCAAGACATCTCTGTAGATTAGAGACAAGATATACCCGTTATTAGGCACCTGAGCATAGCATAAAACACGCCACAATACGCAAATGCCACACGTACAGCCTATGTAAATACCGTACTTTACCACACACCCACAAAACACATACTTTACATACTAGACATACCACATGCAAACACACATGCACATATATACATATACTGCTGCTCTCTTTGCATCGTGGAGACAGGGAGTGTGTCAGTCAGTGAGTGCCTTTTCTCTTGGGAGTCTTTTGGCTGACTCTTTGTTCATCTTCTGTGAGATTCTCTATGTTTCCTGTGACATTTGTGGAGTATCCAGGCTGTTAATATCCTGCTTGCTGTCCCAGAGACTCCACAGGGACTATTTGAAGTTGGTGTGGGCCCTTAGTGGAATGTGTTGATTGTGCGCACCTTCTAATCTCCATGTAGCATGCACTATTACTCGGTTCTAGTCCAGTTCGTTTTAGTCATGTTATGCATCTAAACTTGCAGGTCACCATCTCTGTCATCCTTTTTATTATCTGAGTTGTGAAGATAGAAATTCTGACTGAACTGATGAGTGGGGGGTGGTGCATATATAGAGATTGTGGGAAGGGTTTGGACGAAGCCCAGTACAAAGGAATCCAGGTCTCCCTCATTCTTACTTGTTACTCTTCAGAGGCTCCTTTGCGCATGTGGACAATGCACGTACTATAGAACAAATATATAAATTTCTATATAAACATTTGTACCTAGAGCCCTTTAAAAATCATAAATTCTAAAATATAAACAAAAATGATGAATGTCACTCATCACGGAGCCCTTTACCATTGCCTTCGTAGGAAAAGGCAATGCCTCTGGCAGAGTTTAAATACAGATTGTGTTGTTCAGATATTGCAGAGGGGAAGGCACACCTTATTTTCTGTGATTAAGCTAAATCAAACAAAAAAGTCCCCTGTGTAATGAAAGAGAAGTCAGGCAAGAATGCAAAAATAGAGGATGGGTTAGAAATACCTTAAATCAGGCTGGAGAAATGGCTCAGAGGTTAAGAGCACTGATTGCTCTTCCAGAGGTCCTGAGTTCAATTCCCAGCAATCACATGGTAGTTCCCAACCATCTATAGTGAGATCTGGCACCCTCTTCTTTGTGTAGGCAGACATGCAGGTAGAACATCATTTGCATAATAAATATATAAATCGAAAGAAAGGAAGGAAGGGAGGGAGGGAGGAAGGAAGGAAGAAAGGAAGGAAAGAAGGAAGGAAGGAAAATACTCTTAAACTTCTTAACTCAGCTCACTTTCTTCTGGTTTCAGGTGTCTTTTGGTTAACTCAGTCTTTCTGGGGTAAACACTTCCACTTCTAAAATTCCTACAGTTCCCTTGTTCTTCCTTCTGATGGTGTCTGGGCATTAGAGTAGGATTTGTGTAACACCAGCACACGCGAAGAGTGCACTTTTGTTTTCCAGCCACCCAGATCTGAATAATCACACAGAAACTATATTAATTACAACACTGTTTGGCCAATGGCTCAGGCACATTTCTAGATAGCTCTTACATTATAAATGAACCCATGTGTTAATCTGTGTATTGCCACGAGGTTGTTGCTTACCAGTAAGGTTCTGGCATCTTTCTCCTTTGGCAGCTACATGGCATCTCCCTGACTCCTACATCTTTCCTCCTCTATCTCTGCTTGGATTTCCTGCCTAGCTCCATTCTGCCCTGCCATAGGTCAAAGCAGCCTCTTTATTATCCAATGGTAATAAAACATTCATAGCATACAGAGTGGAATCCCATATCACACCAATGTTGGTAGGGATGGGTCCTTCTGCTCCACTGATCTTTTCTGGACCATCTGGTATGGCCCAATCTCTTTTCCACTATTCATTATGGGGCAGCTGCTTTACCTGAGTACTGGGGCATCATGTTTGTATCTACCCTTAAAGTTCATGACCAAGTTGTTTGATCTGGAAGTCCCTCTGGGTATAGAAACTCTTCATCCTAATCCTAGGCCTCCTTTAGTCTCACAGGTCTACCCTCAGCCCATCCCAAACCTAAAGCTCAAGAATGCTCACCTATAGGCTCACCTAGAGTTGCTCTAGGCCTCCCCACTGCCACTCATGATGTAGAGTCCCTGCAGGATTTGGTGAAATCTAGCTTCTTCTAGACTTCCTCACCTTTTCATGCTGAGCCCTGTAAAACAGGGTAGGTACCAGACCATGATGGCTGTTTGGGTTCGTTTGCATGTCTGTCTTGTGGTGCCCTCCTTTCGTTCTATTCTCCTCCTCTTTATTTGATCCTTGCTGGAGGGAGAAGTTACTGCTACCGCCAATGCCTCTTCCTCCTCTCTCCTTCCTTCTTTCTCTTGTGAGCGTGCATGCGTGCGTGCATGCGTGTGTGTGTGTGTGTGTGTGTGTGTGTGTGTGCATGTGTCCTCATGCTGGTGCTTGTGCCCATACCAAGGCCAGAAGAGGATGCTGGGCGTCCAGCTTTTTCATTCTCTGCCTTATTCCCTTCAGGTCTCTTATGGTGAGACCCTAAAGCTAGGCTGGCAGCCAGCAAGGTCCAGCAATCCTCCCATCTCCTTCCTCCATAGTGTTGGTTCAAGGTTCATGAGCAGCCGTGCCCAGCTTCTTACGTAGCTGCTAGGGAACTGTGCCAGGTTCTCATGCTTCCGTAGAAGACACTCTTACCCACTGAGCCATCTTCCCAACCCAGCCTTTCCTCATTCTTGTAAGATAGGGGCTTCTTTTCTAGGAAGCATTAAAGCTTTGATTTAACATGTGATCATACCTTAAAGCTGGTTTCCTCTCTCAAATATACCTTCTCTTTAAAGATTATTATCTTGTCAAACACTCAAGAGATGTTAGTCGAAACTTATCAGCTGAACATTGCCCTTAGTATAGAATTGCCCTCAGCTCTTGCATTTGTGTATGTGTAAGAAATCCATGGTCACCTGGAATAGCTGATGAACCACCTTCTCAAAATAATATGTATAGACGCAAAACCAAAAACCAACATGATATAAGATTACAAAAGAATTCACATGTTAGAAATCAAATTTTTACCAGGCAGTAGTGACACACTCCCAGCACTCTGGAGTCAGAGGCAGGTGGAATTTGAGGCCAGCCTGGTCTACAAGAGCTAGTTCCAGGACAAGCCCCAAAGCTACAGAGAAACCCTGTCTTGAAAGACCAAAGCCAAAACAAAACAAAACAAACCAAAGAAAAGAAAAAAAACCCTCAAATTTTCAAAAAAGTGAATTTATGACACTTATTTTAAATGTTATTAATAAGATCTAATTAATTTATGCCCAACAATAATCAAGTCTAATCACTACCTTAACCGAGAAATTGTGGCATTGATATTTTATATTTCATGCTATGTACAACTGAAATAAAATGTAAAAGTTCATGATTTTTAAAATAATAATTCAAAGGTAATGATTCTATTTCAGTTTATTGACTACATTCCTGATGAAAGTAAATTTCAAATGTCACATAGGTTAGTGAAAAATTAAGATGCAATGTCATTGATCTGGAGGTGGTGGGACCTGGGAGAATGAAACCCATAATAAGGTGGACTAAAGTCTCATTCAATAGCCAACTTTATTCAGAGCATCACAGTTTATACTCTGAGGGTTGAGAAGAGTCACCAGAGTGAAGTGTACAATCACAAGGACAAGCCACACATGGCAAAACCATGTTTTTCCATAGCAGCATATAAACAAATAACAATAGCCAGTTGTAATGAATAATCTGAAATAAACCCACTCCTGTCTGCTACACCTGGGAGGAGCATGAAAACACACTTCCATGAAAGAACAATTCCGTGTCTTGAAGAAACTGACGTCATAAGACTCTTGTCTTGTTTTCTTGGAATTTTCTCACAAGCACTCGAAATTCTCCTCACACAACTCCGTTCTTGGACTATGTTCTGACACTGTATTTTATTCTCAATACTGTTTATGAATATGTAAATTCTACTACTTAGGGACGCCTTATGGCTCTAGACCCCCGTTCTGAATTAAACATTGCATGCTTTTTCTGTTCAATAGGAGCGTTGGTTCTAAGATGTGTTTTTTTAAGGGAAAAATGGTTGGTGCATAAAGGTTTAGCAAAAATCAGCATTTTTGAGTTTTTCTTAAGTCCATATCATAATCACTTATTCAGAGGAGTTTATTTGATGCCTGGCTTAGTAGTTCACCTGCAGCTAATATTCACTTACAGTAGGTTTTGCTTCTAAGTATTTTTATTAGGAATGAATGTAAAAGTTTGTTATTCTTTTTTTTGGTAGAAATCAGTTCTTCAAAGGGAATAACTGAAGTGACAAACATTTCCTGAGTCTGATTAGGAGACTGCACCTAGCAAATGCCACTTGGACAGTATTGATTAAACTATGGTGTGCCAGCAATGGTTTCTGTGCACTGATGCTATGTTTCCCTGACTTTTCCCTAGCTCTGCCAGCTAAGCCCGAGAACATTTCCTGCATTTTCTACTTTGACAAAAATATGAATTGCACTTGGAGTCCAGAGGAAGAAATTGGTGACACCAATTATACCGTGAGGCTGACATAGTAAGTGTGGGGGACTGTGTGTGCTCTCGGCAGGAGGCAGAGACTGTGTGTGTGCATGTGTGTGTGTGTGCTCTCGGCAGGAGGCAGAGACTGTGTGTGTGTGCATGTGTGTGTCTGTGCTCTCAGCAGAAGGCAGAGACTGTGTGTGTGTGCATGTGTGTGTGTGCTCTCAGCAGGAGACAGAGGTTCACCCAGGAGTCAAGTCACTTAGAAGGAAGACGTTTCTCAGGGACAGCTTGTGTGTGACAGCTATCTCTATAGAGTGGCTAGGTGGCATTTCAGTTCCTCACAGATATGCTGACAGGATTGAAGCTGTAGAGGGATGACTGTAGGTCACATGGTGATCTGCCCTTAGAGATGCCAGAGTGGCCAAGAGTGGTCTCCAGTTAGGAGCAGAGTGGGAAGGTCTTCATTCACCTTATTTGGTCATGCTCCTTTCTAGAAGGAGCTATACAACTGTTTTTCTGCATGGATCCAGATACAGTGTAACTGTGGCCTAGAGCTAAGAGGATTCGTCTCAGTCCGCCACTTTTTAAGGTCCTGCTGTCAGTTCAGTGGTCACCACTTTTTCTTCACTGCCTCAAGCATCCATTTTGATTACATTTCCATTAGAATAGAAATTTTTATCATTTAAAAATTGCAATTCTAGCAAATAGTCAAGTGTTTTAGTATTGCAAGTGTTTTTTTGCTTGTTTATTGTAAAAAAAAAGCTAATAAAACGATTACTTCTTGTTCCCTTAAAAACAAAAGTATTCAGGTTGGAGATCATTGTGAGATGGATTGCTTTTTCTGTTTCAAATAGAGAACCAGTTGTTGCAAGTTTGTGTGTGTGTGTGTGTGTGTGTGTGCTCTCAGCAGGAAGCAGAGACTCTGTGTATGTGTGTGTGTATTCACAAGTATGTGCGCTGAAAGAGAAGTCTACTTTATGTTCCCAATAGAAGAAACAAAAAAGGAAGAAAAACAGAATAAATCTTCCCCCTGGGGAAGAGAGAGGGCACAGGGACAGCCCCATGGCTGGTAGTTTTTAATCAGGACTTTAAAGAGATCTAGAAGAGTGCAAAAGGAAAGAAAGGGTGCCCGCCACTCAAAGATATGACCTGAATACCTGCAAACCTTAGCTATAGAACTAGCAACCATTACAGTCCACACTTGGCATTTACTCCGTTCGTAGAGTACTGTCTGTGGCTTCACCTAGTTCACCCTATACAGACCCCTATGCGGTGCAAGCATTACCTCCCTCGCTTTACAGAAAACCTAAGGCACAGAGAGATGAAGGAACTGGCTCGAAGGCAAAGCTAGGATCAAACCCAGCTCTTCCTAGAGCCTGTGCCGGTGACACAACACTACCCCAGGAATTTTTTTTTTTTTACATCAGAAAACCTCCAGGTTCTCTCTGATCTTCAGATTTCACATGTCTAAGCTGTGTTCCTCCCTAGTACACACTCACAACTTGCAAACTGAGCCTCCTATTCAGT
This sequence comes from Bramus lutescens, assembly GCA_001685075.1. Lineage (NCBI taxonomy): Eukaryota > Metazoa > Chordata > Mammalia > Rodentia > Cricetidae > Bramus > Bramus lutescens. Next base: position 124,099 of record LOEQ01003215.1, on the reverse strand, counting down.
TCTGCTCCATCTCTGCTCCATCTGATCAATCTCAGGACAACGTAGGTTATGCCCGTGCCCACCTTTCACCGCTTTAGAGGCGTTGGCACCTCTTAATCCTTTCTAAATAGTTCATCAACTAAGCATGTAAATATCTGATCTTACAGGGGCCATTTTCATTCCAATCACCACATCTACCTGTCCTCTATCTCTTATCTATGTGTTTATTATCTCTCTCTATCAATCTTTCATTTATCTGTATGTAGAGCTATCTATCTTAATGACTTTTTAAAAAACAATATACAAATGATAAAAATTCAGCATGAAACACACAAATGTTTTCAATTGCACCCTCAAAAGACAGTAATTTAAACATCTTTATGAAGAGCTTCCCAAGCATCTCTGACAAATCACATAAATGTATGTTTTTATAAAACTGATCAATCTGTACATGCTGTGTATCCTATTAGAAAGTGGGGTATCTTTCCACATCAGTAACCAGGAGTATAATAATAGCTATAATTTTAAATATTATTTATATTTATAGTAATTTATTTAGCAAACCCTCTGATGGTTTCCCTATGTCGCCCTAGCTGTCCTAGAACGCACTCTGTATACTAGGCTAGCCTTGAACTCACAGAGATTCATCTGCCTCTACCTCCTGAGGGCTGGGATTGAAGTCATGCACCACCACTGCCTGGCTTGAAAGGATAAATTCTTAAGGCTCTAGCTTTAATATTCTGATTCTAGTCTGGAATTTGAACAATCTGTTCTTTATTTCTTAAAGTAGGATTGCATTATCACATAGTCTATGGGGTTGATTGTAATCTGGACTTCCAACAATCTGTTTGTTGTTTCTGGTGGTAAGAATACACGGTCATATAGAAAGTCTGCTTGTCTCTAGGTCTGTGTGGCTCACGGCATCTCAGGCAGGCAGGATGCAGGTACCCTTGGCAGAGAGATACAAACCCTGGACCTGACACTTCTGAGAAACCCAGTGCAAATCTAACAAATACTACTTAGAACTTGTAAGTGTGATTTTGTTCTCAGCAGTCTGTACTGAACTCATGGTGAATTTCCTTTTCTTTCGAAGCTCCTTTGGGAAAAAGAGTTTCACCAAGCAGGTCACAAATGCTTCGTGTTCTTTTCCCACTTCGTATATAATACCCCCAGATATCTGCACTGTTGAAGTAGAAGCTCAAAACAGAGACGGGAACACAAAATCTGACATCACAAGCTGGAACCTAGACCACATAGGTGAGTGGCTGATGACATCAGTGTCATACACCTAACAATTACTCTCCCACTTCCTTCTCAAAATAGACTCAGAGTTCGAGGGAGTAATAGGTATGTGCTGTGGGCCTAGGAAAGATATCTATTGAAGAACGAAGAGGAGGAGAGGGAAGGAGAAGATGGAAGGAATGAATTAAATGAGGAAAAAGAGTGATAAACAGGAGGGTTCTGGCTGACCATTGATCTCTTTTGCAGTGTGAGACATGAATGGCTCTCAGAGAAATAAACAGGGCCTCCCCAGCATGTCATCATTGCTCATGAAGGAAAAGAGGAACTCTCATTTTTAAAAAACTGTCTCCAATTGTTGTCTTTTGAACTTTAAAAAAATTTTTTACCATAAATTTAAAGTGACTGCTTTATTTAAATATAATTAATATACTATAGATTCAAAGTGTTAAACTATACAATTCAGTCGATTTATTATGTGCATAAAATTCTTTAAATATTACCTCTAATTCAATAATAGGATTAAGTTCAATGTAATCAAAACACTTCATACTTAACAGTAGCAAGTTCCTAATCATTTATTTGCCTTTTCCTTCAACTACTAGTAACTTCAAGCATGTTTTTTATCCCTATAGATTTACCTACTAGGATCATTTCATATAAACAGAATTGTGTAATATGTGGCCTTTTTATCTGGCTTCTATAATGACTTCAAGGTCTGTCATTTGTTAGGACTCTGCTCCATTTTAATGGTTGACTTGCATTCCACGAAATGGGTGTGACGTCTTATGTCGATCCATTTGTCAGCTAGTGTACATTTAGGTTGTTTCTATTTTTTGGTTAGTGCTTCTGTGAACATTGGTATAAATGTTTGCTTGAAAATATCTTAAATGATCTTAGATCTATACCTGCTGCAATTGCTGTGTCCCATGGCAACTCAGTTTAACTTCTTGAGGATTTGCCAAACTTGGTCAAAGTAACTGTAGCATTTACCATTCTCATTGACTGTGTATGAAGGTTCTGGTTTCTTTACAGTTGTCCTGGTTGGTCAGTGTGACTTGTACTCCACTGTGGTCCTGATTCACACTGTGGAATCTGCAATGACTGTTTCATTTAAAAATTTTGCCCATTTTTACTTTCTTTGAAAAGTACTTCATTGGCTATACTAATTACCAGCAATGGCTTTCATCATGGCCTTTCCACACACACATAAAACATATTTTGATAATATTCCTCCCATGACTTTTCTTGTCCCACTCCTACCCCACTGATCCCTTCCCAGCTCTGTTCTGTTTCAATGTTTCTTTCTATTTGGAATAGGTGATTAACAAATATTTTCTCCCTTTGTTTGGATGATCTTTAACTTTTTTTTGATCTTTTAAATTTTTTGATAGTGTCTTTTTTTAGACAGCAAAATAAGTTTGATGAACTCAGTGCACCGGTTTCTCTTTCATTGCTTGTGCTTCAGGTATTGCCTCTAAGAAAGAAATCATCACCAACTTTAATTAATTTTTTGCTGTGTTTTCTTCTAAGGTTTTTAAATGACTACACTTTGTCCATTTGTTCCATTCCAAGTAATTTTGTTTGTTTGATTTTAGTGTTTTGGGGCAGCTTGGCCTCACATTATACAGCTAAGATGAAATTTGATTCTCATGTCCTTGGCCTCTCAGGTGCTAGGGTTATAAGCATGTACTACCATGCCTGGCCCATTGAGCTCACTTTTTAAAAGGTGTCTTTTTATTTAATTTGAATTTTGCACGTGGGTGTGGGTGTATGCACACACATGGGCCCAGGACCTTATAAAGGCCAAAGGAGTCGAACCTCCTGGAGCTGGAGCTGAAGGTGATTGTGAACTACCTCACGTGGGTGCTGGGAACTGAACTTGGGTCCTCTGTGGTAGCACGACACACTCTGAGCCATGTCTCTAGCCTCCTGGGGTAGTTTTTAAATTAAACATAGTGCTAACAGTGTTGGTCAGCTTTTTGTTGCTATAACACATATCTAGACCGTTTATTAAAGAGAAACCACTTATTTCAGAGGGTTCAGTCTGTGCCGGTCAGCCCCATTGCTGCAAAGCCCTTTACTTCCTGGCTGGAGAACGAAACAGAAGAGAGAGAAAGTCATCATGGCTCCATTGTCCTCTTCAAAAGTAAATGCCTAGTGCCCCCCAAAACTGCTTACTAAGCTCCACCCCTTAAAAGTGCCATGACCTTCCAATAGCCACAGGTGAGAACCAGACGTCTAATCAGGGACCTAAAGATTAACAGTGTGACATTCTTTTTAGAAACTAAACATTTTTTTTTAACTTTAGGTGTTTTTTTAATGGTTTCTGTTGAGCTATATATTTTTCTCCACTCCTCTCTCTTCCTCCCCCCTCCCCTTCTACCTTTTTCCATGATCCCCATTCTCCCAATTTACTCAGGAGATCTTGTCTTTTTCTACTTCCCATGTAGATTAGATCTATGTATATCTCTCTTAGGGTTCTCATTGTTGTCTAGGTTCTCTGGAACTGTGAATTGTAGGTTGCTTTTTTTTTCTTCATATCTAAAAGCCACTTATGAGTGAGTACATATTATATTTGTCTTTCTGGGTAGGTTACCTCACTCAATATGATGTTTTCTAGATCCATCCATTTGCTTGCAAAATTTAAGATGTCATTTTTTTCTGCTGTGTTACTGTGTGGTATGATTGAACATCCTTTGGGTATATGCCCAAAAGTGGCATTATTAGGTCTTGAGGAAAGTTGTTTCCTAATTTTCTGAGAAATCAAAAATCGCCATACTGATTTCCAAAAAGGTTGTACCAGTTTGCACTCCCACCAGCAAGGAGTGTTCCCTTTACCCCACATCCTCTCCAGCATAAGCTGTCATCAGTGTTTTTGATCTTGGCTATTCTTACAGGTGTAAGATGGAATCTCAGAGTTGTTTTGATTTGCATTTCTCTGATGGCTAAGGATGTTGACCATTTTCTTAAGTGTCTTTCAGCCCTTTTAGATTCATCCATTGAGAGTTCTCTGTTTAGGTCTGTACCCCATTTTTTTATTGGATTATTCTTTTGATGACCAATTTCTTAAGTTCCCTGTATATTTTGGAGATTAGACCTCTGTCTGATGTTGGGTTGGTGAAAATCTTTTCCCATTCTGTAGGCTGCTGTTTTGTCTTGTTGACCATGTCCTTTGCTTACAGAAGCTTTTCAGTTTCAGGAGGTCCTGTTTATTAATAGTTTCTCTCAGTGTCTGTGCTACTGTGGTTATATTTAGGAAGTAGTTTCCTGTGTCAATGTGTTCAAGTATACTTCCCACTTTCTCTTCAATAGGTTCAGTGTGGTTGGCTTTATGTTGAGGTCGTTGATCCATTTGGACTTGAGTTTTGTGTATGACAATAGATATGGATCTATTTTCATTCTTCTACATGTTGATATCCAGTTA
>LOEQ01003215.1:90762-102454 GCA_001685075.1 Bramus lutescens | reverse complement strand
TGCTTAAATGAATACAATTTGTGTGTTGTTATTTCAGGGTGTAAGCTAGCTGTGTGGGAGCTGGGCCAGATGAAAAGCAGGCCCGTGCTCCTATTCACTTCATTTGTCTCCAAAAACAAACAAAAAGCCATATAAAGGAACATAGGCAGATAGAGGAGCTAGAATTCAGGGTATTTTTATATATACTGTTGTCAGAAGGGTTAAATTTTATTCAGCATGTGCCCAAATCATATGATAGAATCAGCAATGGAGGAGGAAGGACTGGCTTCTCTCCCTGTTCATGATGGGGCTGTAAATTTTATTACAACTATCTTCAGATTAGTTCTGGGAGTTAGACCATTTTAGAACAAGAAGAGATGGTAGAGACCATCTTACCTAGAAACAGAATGTCTTCTGCAGGGCATAGGTCCTCTGTTTCCTCTGTTCTGCCATTATGTGCACTTATGCAGTTTTTTTCTCTCTCTCTCCCTCCTCCTCTTACCTCAAGAAAAATTAAAGCCTTTCTTGTGCTATAATATATCAGTGTATCCAGTGCTGGGACAAGAAGTGGGACAGCCATATACCATCCAAGCTTACGCCAAAGAAGGAGGTACGTGTAGCTCAACCTTGGTGGGGGCCCACTTTTGTGAATTCAGATGCTGGGTTGTCACCAAGTCTATTTCTACCACAGCTTAATCTTCCCTTTCAAATGTGTGTGTTTGACACACCTGGGCCCAGTTACTAGATTTCAAAGGAGGGCAGATATAAATAAAGAGTTCAACAAAGCCGGTCACTTCCCACTTTACAAAGGGGAAATCGAGGTTCACGGAGGCGAAACTCCTTGCCTAACAGCACAACACAGGAGCAACTAGCGCTGGAACCAAAGTTAATGTTAATTAAGATCAATCCAGGAAGCCCATCAAGTTCATCAGATACACGTTGAAAGTGATTCTCTGTGAGTGTGTACATGTTCAAAGTGATTCTCTGTGAGTGTGTGCATGCTGGCCGTGGGTGTTTTGGTGCACATGTGTGGAGGCCAAATGTCAAATCTCACTTGTCATTCCTCAGGAGCCATCCACCTTCTTGATTTTTTTGAGATTGTCTCCCTGGGACCTGGGGCTTCCCCATCAGTCTAGGCTGATTTGCCAGCAATCTCCAGAGATCTGCCTGTCTCTATCTCTTCAGCTCTGATATTACAGGCTAGGTCATCATGGCCAGCTTTTTACATGGACCTCATGCTTGCATGGCAAACGCTTTAGCAACTGGGTTGCTGTCTTGCAGCCTCCAGGATGACTTTTAAGAAACAATGAGCTCCGGGCTGTGGTGGCGCACACCTTTAATCCCAGCACTCGGGAGGCAGAGGCAGGTGGATTTCTACAAGTTTGAGACCAGCCTGGTCTACAAGAGCTACTTCCAGGAGCATGGGCTTTCCTGCACATTACTCAGACTGTATTTCATCTTTTTGAAAGTTAGCATCTTCTAGCTTCAACGCTGGAAACTGTCTTCTGGTGTATAAGGGGTGGCCAGGGAGGTTAGTCTTCAGCTGATCATAGCTGTGCTTTACATATAGAAATGAAAGCTGGTTGATTATTGGAATGGGGGACCTCTAAGAAGCACATTTTCTTGGGGCTTTGAAATCCCTTGTTGTCTTATGTAATAGGCCTGACTGAAAAGAAAACAAACAACCTGGACAAACAAGTTGATGCGTTGGTCCCCCCTTTCAGCCGCCTTATTCCACCCCAAGCATTTTAGGTCTTGCTTGAACAATGGTAGCAACTCTGGGGTAGGGACGGATCTTCCTGGCTGGGATTCAACCTTTGTCTTTTTTATCTCCCTGTCCTCTGAAGCTCCATCAGAAGGTCCTATGACCAGGGTGGAGAACATTGGTTTGAAGACAGCTACAGTCATGTGGGAAGAGATTCCCAAGAGTAGAAGAATGGGATTTATCAATAACTACACCATATTTTGCCAAGCTGAAGGTGAAAAAGAATTCTGTAAGTGTGTGCAAGCTGAGCAAACTCAATCGGCCCCCCTCCCCAGATGATGTGACTAGACCTGACACAGGGGTGACTTCCAGGGCTATGATCTGTAGCCTTACACAAATACTTAGCCTCTTTGTACCTCTCTGAATGTAGAGTCAAGAGCACCACCTCATGAAATAGTTGAAAGAGTTTAAAGGAGAATGTAGGCAAGCGTCCTAAAGAGGAATGGGAGGCGCTGAAGTGATTTCTCCTGCTCAGTCACAGAATGGTTTGACCCACCCCCTCAGACTCCGATGACCATTATTCCTAGTGGGATCTGCCCAGCTTAAGGAGTGGGTTCATGTGCGGGGACAGACTTTGTCTGGTGGCACTGCCTGGCTGCAGAGCTCTACTGCCCACTACCCTGGGTGCTTCATTTTAAGTCCACAGTATCTCCTTACACTGTAAGCTCTGGGCTATGTTTGGATTCTCATTTAGGATAAATTTGATTTTATTATGGTAGGGTATACATAATGTAAAATTAACACTAAACATTTTTAGATCTTAAGAATGTTTGTCGTATGTGTAACCATCGCCTTTCCCTGTTTCCTCTCCACATGAGAGCTCTGTATTCTTTAATCGGTGACTCCCCATTCCCCTCCCCCCACAGCCTCTGGAAACTCCCAGACTCTGTCTATTGATTGCCTGCTCAGATTATTTCAAAGGCACAATTGGGGCTGAGGAGGCAGCTCAGAGTCCAAGCACTTACCTACCATGCACGAGGCTCTGAGTTCACTGCAAAATAAAATAAATAAATCTTATAGCATGTGGTTTCTCAGGTATCTCATTTAGAAACTATTTTTTTTTCTAGTCACTAAAGATATGGAGCAGGCCTCTGTGTAGTCATTGGCCGCTTGTCCATCTTCTTCAGAGAAATAATATCCTCTTAACTTCTTCACCCATTTTAACATTGGGTTGTCTTTATGGTTTTTGAGTTATGAGTTCTTTATATTGTGGGTACAAGCTCCTTATCAAATATATAACTTACAAATATTTTCTTTATTTTGTAGATAGTTATTTCAGTCTTATACTGTCTTATGATGGAAAAAGCATTTTAATTTTAATGAAGTCCAGATTACTATTGTTTTATATAGTTGCTCATGCTTTCGTTATCATAATTTTAAAAAACATTCACAATTCAAAGTTGTGATTTATTTACTTGGATTTTGAAGAGTTTTATACTTTTAGCTCTTATATTTAGGTCTTTGATCCATCTCGATGGACTTGAATTAAGCAAAAGTTGAGGGCTGGCTAGAATTGGAGGCCAGGGCTTTGAGGGTCAGCATTAATGCATACTTTCAGTTTGGCTTGCTGAACTGTTCAGCTTCTGTTTCTCCCTTCAGCCAAGACAGTTAACTCACAAGTCCTGCAGTACGACCTGGAGTCTTTGACACGAAGGACCTCTTATACCGTATGGGTGGTGGCCAACACTGGAGCTGGGGGGACCAATGGGAAAACAATAAACTTCAGGACCTCGTCAATCAGTGAGTACCAGCTTCAGGCCTCCTCGTGGAGTTTCCATTGGGTGGGAGACGCCATTCTTCAAGAGCCGGGAAGCCAGCAGAATGCAGCAGAGCGCGAAGCCTTGTGCTCTCTCCTGGTCAGCCACCTCCCTGAAAGATGAAGACTAGGGAGCTGCAGAGGAGCAGGCACACTGAGGGCTGAGTAAGACAGACTGCTCACTTTGCTCCTCCTTCCTGTTAGGCGGCCCCCAATAACCTCTACGGGAGCAATCAACTTCAGCCTCAGCCATGAGTAGTTCCATGGCAGGCTGTCATCCCACCTCACGCTCACTAGTTTCTAAATGTCAGGGGTTGTGCAACAGAACCTCAAAAGAAAAAAAACTGGCCAATCAGAGGTCACTGGTGAACAGGAAGAGACTCAATGTCACCATCTGTGGGGTTTTTGAGCGAAAAGATGGGTGTGTGTTCAGTTTACCAGCTTTTACACTGAAAACACGGAGAGCAAGAAGACCTTGCTAGATTAACAAGCAATGTAAAATGTAGTGTTTCATATGGTGGCTGGCTAAGGGAGATGTGTAGTAGGAAGGCAGTGGATGTGTACTAGTTGAAGGAAGAAGAAGGGAAAAGCCTGGTCTACAGAGCATGTTCCAGGATGGCCGGGGCTACACAGGAGGACCCTGTTTCAGAAAACTGGAAAAACAAAACACGCTTGACACTGTTAGGTTTTGCAATAGCTGGTATAAGCCAAAAAAAAAAAAGTCTTCTTGTGCATCTCAAAATCCTTTTGTGATTCATACCCCAAAAGAATAAAACAGACTGTGCCTCTGGGAATTATGAGCAGAGCATCTGCCTTTACACAGAAAGCATGTTCTCCTTCGTGGACTAGCAATGTCATCTTGGAATTCTCTTCGATGCTGCCTTTGAAAAATCCTTTAAAAAAAATCACGCTGTATTTTCAGAGCACTGGATACAAGTTGTGGAAGCTCATGGTATTTTCTCTTAGTATCAAACTGAAAACAAGATCTTGTCTGTGTCGAAGCCTAGGATTTCCCTCTTTGGTTTGTAGATTAGATTACAGACCACTCAACTTCCATTCACCCCACCTTTTTTTTGTTTCTTTTGAAAATGTGTGTAGCTGAGTGAACTTATGTGGACCACATACAGAAGAGAGTTCGCATTACCCGGAACTGGAGTTATAGGCAGTTGTGAGCAGCCATGTGGGAGTTGAGAGCTGGACCTGGTTCTTCTGCAAGAGCAGCTAGTGTTCTTAACCATCTCTCAGCCCTCTATAAAACACTCAGACACAGCACTCACAGTTTCAAGTTCTAGATTCCCTGTGGAAAGCCCACCGGTCACTGCCCGCCCCTTGCCTCATTTCCTTTCACTTCCTGCCTCTGTTTCTCTCACTTGCTCCTTCTCCAAGGTTTGTACTTCTCCTGGAGTGCTTTTCTCTGTAATGGTGCAGGGCAGCTCTTTCTTGTCAACATACCTAACCAGGCATGGTGCTGTAAGCCAGCCTCAGTGCACAAGAGGTAGAGGCAGGAAGACAGGAAGTATAAGGCTAGATCAGTCTACATGGTGAGTTCAGGCCAGTTTGGGCTACACAATGAGATAGACCCTATCTAAAAAATTAAGTAAATGATGGGGCTGGAGAGATGGCTCAGTGGTTAAGAGCATTGCCTGCTCTTCNACAAACAAACAAACAAATAAATAAATAAATAAATAAATAAATAAATAAATAGATGCAAAATTAAGTTGTTAAGCTCCCTCCACCTTACCCTAGTTACTCTACTTGGTTATTCTGTTTTAGATTCTCTAGAAGGACAAAACTGATATGACTTATGTAACTGGAGTCTAGGCTTTCCAACAGTGGCCATCAGCGTGCTGCCAAAACAGAGACCCTGGGAGCCACTCAGTCTTAGAAGTTAGAATCTTTAGAATGAGAGTTGAGTTAATGATACAGTTCCTGTCTAAAGCTGGAGGCCAGGAAGCTTTCTGGAGAGTTGCTAGCGTGAGTCCGTGTCCAAACGCTGGCTAAGCTGAAGTCTGAAATCCATGGGTAATGGCCCTAGCAATCAACATTCATGCTCAGGAAGAAGGGAACTTGTGCTTGCTGACTGGCTTTCTCTTTTTCCACTTTTATCCTATCCAGGTCCTTGAATGTGGGTACTGCTGACATTCATGGTTGGTCTTCCCCTAAGCTGCTCTCCAGAGTCAGTCCTCTGAACACACCCTCACAGAGACACAGAAGCATGCTTTTACTGTCCTGTAGGCATCCCTCAGTCCAAGCAAATCAATAGTTAGATTAAGTGTCATAGTTTTACTGTGTGTGTCTTTCTACCCCAATATATAAGAACCAGTGAGTAAAGATCTGGTATTTCTTGCTTTCTTATTTGTTTTATTTCTCAGAATAATGTCTGGCCAATAGTTATGCTCAGTAAGTACTGGCTGAATGAATGAAGTTGGAAGATGACCCTGGTGAACACATCTATCAGTTTATAATGTGTAATGTTTGAAGATGTCATGACGGAGCCCATTATTCTGTATAAGTGATATATACTAATACAAAAGAAAAATTATCAATATCTATCATATCACATGGGCAAAAGACAGCTAGATGGGGAACCAAAATTCCAATGGTTTTAATAGAAAGAAATTGAATTCTAGTAGAAGAAAATTAATGAGAGATGTTGCTGAGGCTAAAAGAAAAAGTTATTTGATTTTTGTCAATGAATCGGGGAACTATACTGACAATGGTATTTTGTTCTCTTTGTTGCAAAGGTGTCTTTGAAATTATCCTCCTGACATCTCTGGTTGGAGGAGGCTTTCTTTTCCTTAGCATCTTCACGGTGACGTCTGGTCTCAAAAAGCCAAAGTGAGTTTCTAATTGAAAGTGATTATCTTTAAAATGAGCAGCAGAAAGCAGTGGAAGGCACTGTGCCCTGGTATCAGGGGGTGTTCCTTCCTGAGGGCGTGGCATTCATTCATTCCTTTGGTTCATCTTTGCGGAAATGATTAAAGGCCACACCCCCACACTCCCGGACTCATCAAGTCTAACAAACAAGAAGACATGTTTGTACAGCAAGTCTAGATTCCTCTGAGGCCAAGGTGTACCAGCTGCCCCATAGGCTCTTTCTGTCAGTGTCTGTCTATCACCTGAGGCTAGCGTGGAGAGGAGACTGCCCCCTGGGATCAGGGCGTTAGCCCGCTGGGTGGGAACACAGATCTGTTCTTTGTGGCGCAGAGTTGGAGGGCTGGCTGCAGGCACATTTGACCTGCCTGCTCTTGCCAGTGTGGGGGAAATGTTTGTCTTTAGCATCTTGTATTACTCCCTGCAGTGAGCCTTATGCTGCCCCAGTTTCTCCTTGGTAGAGCACTCTACATTGGCCCTTGTGAGCTTTCTCTGCCCAGCAGCTGTGATTCATTTGTGATTAAGCTCATGTCAATGTCAATTACCAACAGTATGGTGCAGCCAAGTCACAGCATAGGTTTTTGCACACCATGCTCTTTAATCTTAGCACATGTCAAAATCAGGTCCTGCCCCAAGAGCGTCTCACTCAGAGTTATGGGATAAGACTAGGAATCTGGATTTTGATTAGTTGGTGATGCTGGTGCTGAAGTTGGGAACATCCTTTGGGGTCCACTATGTAGAAGCGTGGGTAGTTAGTATATTAACTGCTCCCGAGAATATATTTCCCAAGAGTGGCTGTAATTCTGTTTCCATCGTCAGGGCAGGGGTAGGGATGCAGGGGTCATGGAGAAAGGAAGGTAAGGACATAATTACATGGGGGAAGCATGCATCTCCTTTTGTAGTATCCCATTGACAACTGCTTCATATTTCCTGACAGGCAAGAGTGTGGAAGCTTATTACACTTACTGAATAGGGAGCTATACAGTTACCTTCTTCCTTTCATTTTCTATTGCTATGATAAGACACTGTATCAAGGCAGCTTATAAACTTTTTATTTGAGACTTCCAGTTTCAGAGGGTTAGAAACCACGATGGTTATAGTAGGGAGCTTGACAGGAAGCTGAATGGGCTCTGGAGCAGTAGCTGAGACACAGCCAAATGAGACAGAGATGGGTGGGCTTCTGAAACCTCAAGCCCTACTCCCAGTGGCACACCTCTTCTTACGAGGTCAAACAGTTCTACCAACTATGGTCTAGGTATTCAAACATATGAGCCTGTGGGGGTCATTCTAATTCAAATAACAATACTCTTCTTGAACAGGGAGTCACACAGTTGTCTTTAGTAAGCCTTGCCCTTAGCTCAGCCACACACTACACATGGACCATGCCTCAAGCTTACCTCCTCTTCTAAAATCTCATCTTTTAATAGCCGGTTGACTCGTCTGTGTTGTCCTGATGTTCCCAACCCTGCTGAAAGTAGTTTAGCCACATGGATCGGAGATGATTTCAAGGTACACGTTGCTGGGTTTTGTCTAGAAACTATGTAGGCTGGTTGGGGGAGGTGGAGCGGGTGGATGGGCATGAGAGAGGCTTTCCTCAGGGTTCATTGAGAAAGAACTGAAGTTTGAAAGACCCAAGAATCACTTGAAAGGGCAGCTGGAAACAGCCTTCCCGCTGTGACTTTTGCCCTGCCCTGGGGGCTAGAGGAAAGAGCATCGCCAGGGCCTGAGGCAATCCTGAAGGTTGCCTGTTTAACAGACTTGACTCTGTGATGGGGAGCAAGAGGGCCTGACTGTCAACTCTGTGGTCATTTAAAAAGCAAGCAAAAGCAAATTAATCTGGAAGCCATTCAGAGACACAGGGATACTGGGGAAAAATGGTAACCCAAGGGCATCTTTCCAATGCTGAGAGTTAGAGTCAAATATTATTTAATTGGCAGTAGAGTTTCCTGATGTGTTTTTCCAAGTAGAAATCCTCCTTTTAAGTATGTTTTTAAATAGGAAACTTGAAAAATGCCTAAGTTATGATTTCTCCCTTAAGAGTAAATCAGCCCAGTGAACTATAGCTCTTAAATCCTTATTATTGGATGTCCTTTTATAGGTTTTCTTTGATGTAAGAATTTAAAATGTTAGTCTTTTTTTTAACTTAGAATTTATTTTTTAAAGGGGCATTTTTGTAATGAACTGTTTCTGTTCCCTCCTTTTCTTGTGTTATATGTTGGCCTCTTTGCTCTCCTGTTTATTAAGTTAATGAAATGTACTCTGCAGAGTGTGTAGGTCAGGCCTCTACAGCATGTACTGGTTAATTCTCAACTGCCTGCCAGGCACGGGGCAGCAGGAGACAAAGATGGCAGAGCCCTTTCCTGTTGTGAGGTGACCTTAGATTTCCTGGTGGTGCCTGCCTTTACGGTTTTCCCCTAAGGGTTCCCATCTCTCCCGGAGCTTTGCTAATATGGCGTGGAAGATAGAACTGACCTCTCTAGAAGGAGTGTGGGCCCTGGGGTGCTGCTCCTCAGAAATGGAGCACTGCTGACAAGCTCCTGAGGAAGTGACTGGTCACTATCTGGACCAGTGAGAGATATGGTAGGCTGTACATGGTGTCTGTGTTTCAAATCTAATGACTCAGCTCTGCCATTTGCACTCCTTACATGACTCCCGGGGTGTCTGTCCCCTTTTCTTTCTGTAGAGGAAGTCCAGTCCGAAGGAGTCTGACAACCCTGGGAACACAGAAGACAGGATCCTAAAACCATGCTCTGTCCCCGCTGATCTCACTGACAAGTTGGTGGTAAACTTTGAAAACTTTCTGGAAGTCCTTTCCACAGAGGAAGCTAGGAAAGGTCAGGAGAGCATTCTGGGAGGAGAGGCGAATGAGTATGTGACCTCTCCGTCTAGGCCTGACTGTCCCCCGGGGGAAAGCTTTAAGGAGCCCCCTGCAACCGAGGTTATTCCTGGAGACACCTATAACCAGTGTTTGGGAATGACAGAAGAGATATACCCAGAATTCAATGAGCAACTTCTGTCTTCCTGTCCGAGTCCAGAACCAGAGCCTCTCAGAGAAGAGCAACATCCGAATCCATATCTGAAAAATTCAGTGACCACCAGGGAGTTTCTTGTGCACGGAAATATCCCAGAGCACACCAAGAGAGAAATCTAAGCGCCGCTGTGGAGTGAGCCCTCGCAGACTGTGTGGGTCCCTTCCCTAACAAAGACACCAAGACTTCCAGAAGCCTCCTTTGGCCCCTCCCCATTCATTTTGCTGCTAAGTTTCTTGGAACATGGTGACATAGATGTCAACTTGTTCTAGGAAGAAGGAAGTGCTTTACAAGGAAAAGCAAGCCACTTTCTTCCGAGTACTCTCACCCAGCCCCTTTGAGATGATGACTTTAAGAGAAGGACCCAGTTTGGGAACCTAAAGGACGAAGTTACCCAGCCATTGCTGAAGCTGCTCTCAGGGCTCCAGGACAGTTGTTTGGTTGATACTCCATTCCTGTGGGAACCTGGTCTCTACCCTTCCTCACCCTGTCCCTGAACAAGATTTCTCTTTTTGGTGCAGAGGGCAGGAAGTGAAGTGGCTTCCTAATGGTTTGCCAGGCTCCTCAGCCCTTGCTCCATGTCAAGGGTCTTCCTCAATGCCCTTCTTGGGACTCTTCATCACCAATTTATATTTAGTTTTTTTTTTTATTTTTGCAACACTCAGGGTTGAACCCAGCAGGGTCTTCTATATGTTAGGCAAGTGCTCTCCACATCCCATCCGCCCCAAGTTTATTACACATTGACTGCTGGTAAATCAGAAAATGGGAGATGCTCCAGAAAGACACTGGCCTGGACCGTGGGCTAGGTAGCAGGTATGCCTGCGCTGTTGGCCATTTCTCAGCTTGCGCTGCTCTTCTAGCTTGCGCTATATTTGGTAGTAGAAGGCACCACACATTGCAGTGGCTTTTGTTCAGAGGCACTGCCCCTCACATTGGCGTGGAGCCCAGGAATGCTTACTGAGCAGACCGGAAAAGATTTTTCCCAGCCACATACAATCAGGGCCTGGGAGCACGCAGTGCTCAGCAACTTTACTGCTGTATCCTGAGACCTCTGCCCCTCCCTTTGCTATAGCCAAGCACAGAGCTGGTGACCAGAAGGAGTCGGGGAGGGGGCGGGGGGGATTATTTGCTTGGGCCTGGGGAACTGTGCAGCTGTGCACAGTGGAAGGCTAGGTCCCTGGGAACCTGATGACCTCAGTGGGCGGGGCAGTGACTGAGTGACAGGAGGTGCCGAGGGATGTACAGCCAGGAAGCCTGGTTGGTACTTTTCTCTAGAAGCATTTGAGTAGGCGGTGCTTGGGTTACAGACATACATTTCATAAGCCACCATTCAGGTGTGCAAATGCATCGCATTATTTTCCTCTCACGAGAATTCATCTCTAGCACAAGACCCTGACATGCTGAGATAACAACAGACCAATGTTCCTGTCAAGACTTGACCTCCCCGGTCCTCCCTGGGACGGATTCTGAGGCTATTCAAGAGGCTGGCATCTGCAGGGCTGCGCTCGAAGTCTTCTAGAGTCATGT
Source organism: Bramus lutescens (assembly GCA_001685075.1). Lineage (NCBI taxonomy): Eukaryota > Metazoa > Chordata > Mammalia > Rodentia > Cricetidae > Bramus > Bramus lutescens. Next base: position 91,524 of record LOEQ01003215.1, on the reverse strand, counting down.
GTTTGTCCAGACATCGTTTGATTGGTGGATTCATGCATTTGTCCTTTTGGGTCATCAGTCTCTTGGCTGCAATCTTACTGTGAGCACATGAAGTTGAGTCTGCTTCCCGAAGCCTCCCTTCCTCCCTCCATAGGCCATTTAAAAAACGTGTCTCAGTGGCTGCAGCCCTCCCCAGCCCTGCCCTTTGTCCCTAGTTTATACAGTGACTGTTTACAGATCAGGGAACCAGGGAGGGACATGAGGGGACCAGACTCTCACTTTGGAGATCACCCTCCTATCCCTTGTCTTGCCCTCAAGCCTGGGAAGTGATTTAACCAAAGGGCTATTTGATCCTAGGCAGCCTTAAGCTGGTTCCCTTCCTGCTCCTCAGAGCCTCTCTCCCAGGAACACCTGACTGGGGAGGTTCAACTCAGCCCTTCCACCTTGACCTGCAGAGGGATAATCAAGGGCACTCCTATACCTCTTCTCTCTGACCCTTCAGCCTCTAGCTGGGGGATCATTGGAGGTTAGGGGAGCTGGCGGGGTCTCAAGGGGGTCACGGAAAAAAAAAGGCATGATGATGCTTTTGAATCTGAAGCCCATGAACAGGGGAGAGAGAGAAAAAGAGAGGTGGAAGAATACATGTGTGTGCACGTGCACAAGCGCGCATGCACCCCCCCTGCCACGGACCGACTCTCTTTGAGCTCACAGACCGCGGGAGAACAAGGGGAATTCGGCGAGTGACAGACAGACAAACACTCTGGTTGAGCTTTGAATCTGCTG
>LOEQ01003215.1:38758-80858 GCA_001685075.1 Bramus lutescens | reverse complement strand
TCTCTCTCTCTCTCTCTCTCTTTCTTTCTTTTTATTTGCTTTAGGATGGGTCTCTGACTAGAAGGGGTTGAACTCAGGAGGGTATGGACCAGTTGTTATTAGGAACACATTTTCTTGTCCCTACTTGGATGCATAACTGTAATTTCCCTGAAAGGAAGCAGATTGTTTCCCAGCACCTGTTTTCCAGTTGGTTGAGTGAAGACACCCTGCCCAGGCTGCATACTGTGGTCTTCGCTGTCAGCTCCACTCTCTTGAGCTCTTATAGACAGCCTCGTTGGGCCTGACATGGGCCCCTAACACCAAGATCTCCCTGGGTGCTGCCCTAGGGAGGAGACTGGATTTCCTGGACTCAGAGCCTGGGGCCTCCTTACCAGCCATGAGAGAGCTATTTAGATGTGTTCACGGCCTCAGAAAGGGGGTGCAACTTATTTGCCACACCCCATCTGGTTGCCTTTCCTTTTTTTCAGGACCCTTGGTCTGTCAGTCATGCTGCCTGTCTTTGCTGTCCCCTTTCCTGTTGCTCTCGGTCCACTTCAGACTTTACCCAATGGCTCCCGATCTCCGGCTTTACCTCCTTTGGTCTATTTATCCTTCAAATGCTGGGATGCCGTCCTCAGAGTCAATCACTTGGAGAACTAGAAGATCTCCCGCTCTCCTGCGGAGACAAGAAGCCCAGCCTAAAGGCCTACACCCATCCTGAGCCCTCTGTGTGGAAGAGCACACATGTAGCTGGTGGAAGGGTTTGTATATATTCCTCTAAGAAAAATCAAACCAATAGACAGGTAAGACAAGCATTTCCCTTTAGGAAAACAATGACCCTTCGAAAAGCAGGAAGGACTTCTACCCATAGATAGCACATTAGAAGGCAGGCTGTGTCTCTAGGACCTGTAGTAAATATGGGATTTAAACAAATACTCCAAAGTGAAGGGTTTTTTTTTCTTTATAAATTTCAATATAGATTTGGAGGAGTGAAGTCTACTCCTTGGCTAGTTTGTAGGTTTTGATCCACTGTGTTTCTAGATGAAATCTAAGTAGTTGGGACCTTTATCCTTGCTGATTTAGCGTCATGTAGCGGCAAATGAGGAGACTGCAGCATCACCAACTGGCCACAAGGTGGCGCAACACCTCTATTTTTGGTTCCCGAGCAAATAAATGCTTTAGGAGACCATGCATTGGGAGGGAAGATGCTGGAATTCCAGAATTTGTGGAGTAAATCTGAAAACTGTAACTGTCATGCCTTCTGTTATTGAGGCCAACATAGTGTATCAGCTTATTCTAACTCCTATTCCATTATGCCAAAATAGCATTTAAAAAGCCATAGAACCCTCATAAAACATCATCTATACTAAGACCCATATTAACGAACACCAGTAATAATAAATACCAAAACATTATGCACCACAGATAGTGGTGACCACACACAGAAAAACCAACAATTTCTTTCTTAAACTTACTTAAAGGATTAGAGGTGATGTAGCGAGACACTGATGGTAAACTAAACATAAAAATGGCAGCTTTGGCTACACTCAGCACAAGCAACTCACTAGAGCTAATAACATACACAAGCTTTCCAAAAAAAGCTACATGGGTGATGGCGGGACGCTAAAACAGTAGGCAAACCTGTGCTCAAATGAAGTACAGCTAAGAGCAAAGCCATGAAAAGGAGCCATACCTCAGGCCTGCGGCCGCACTGGGCAAATCAAGTGCACTTGCTTCCCGAGTATATTCCACACAAATATGACGGCTACGGTGTTCAAATCCTCACCTCTGTAGCATCCCTGTTCCTGATACAGCACACGTCACTATTCATGAACAGCATTTGCAGCCTGTCATTACCCGACCAAGCTGGTGATAACAGGACTAAATCCTCTATGGAACCAGCCTAGTGCCTTCTCATCCCGACCCATCAACAGTATTGACAACTGGTTAATAAAAACCCAACCAGTGTGTGGGGCTTCCGGGGGGGGGGGCAAGAAGCCCTGTAAAAGTATAAGATAAATGAGTAACGTGGTTCACCTGGAGCTGTCTTTGTATCTTTGACGCAGTGAGCAAACGCTCATCTACATGTGACAGGAAGAAACAAACCATAAAGCCAAGAGATGGCACATCTAGCTTGAGAAGACTGTCTTGACATATGAACTGTTTATGAATAACATGAAAAGAAAATGGTGCCCAGCCCCAGATTGGGCCAAGGGTGGATCTGCTTTGAAGTCTGCAGTGTCCCATTTTATGCTAGCCCTAAACAGTTTGCCATTTGATGGCTGTGTTTTCCAATTTATATAAAGGCACATTTTAAAAGTCATCTATCCAGGCAAAATAATCGTTAACACCTGCAGGAGAGAGTTAGCCTAAGTGGTTATTTTTAATAGCTGAGCTTTACAGTTTTTGCAGCTTATTGATTTTACACATCTCCCTAAAATCTTTACGAAACAGATGGGTTAAGAACTTGTTTTTAAAACAAACTCAGTAACATGAAAAAGGGTGAACATAACAGGATAGTCTCCTGGTGTGTTCTACTGAGCTAATATGTCTGTAGCAAAGTCCTGTGATTATTAGGTCTAGATTTATGCCATAGTTTTACTAATTATGTTGGTAGAAAAGAGACAGCTTTAAAAATGGTATTTAATGTCCGAAAGTCCTCGAGCTGTCCTGCTTTAACCATGAGCTTTAATAAAGACTCCTACTTCATTAACCTTTAACATCACTACAGAATTACGGTCCCCTGATAAGCTGATAAACGTGCAACCAGGAATTCTGCAGACTGAATGGAGTGGCCAAGAGAGCCAGGTGGGGTTTGCACTTTTCTCCCTGCATCTGCTTCCTTGTGTCCCCGAATACCGACTCGGGCTTTTCTTGAGTAGATAAAGACTGAAATTCCACAGTTTTGTAATAGTGATTCAGCATTAAACCTTTACAAGACAATGGCAGGATGTTGACTTCACTTTTTCTCTGAGGTAACTGCATTAGAAGCAAAGAACTAGTTTAGGCCAAAAGAGAGGCTGTTTTCCAATGTGCCTTATGTTAAACCACGCTTCTACACATGAAAAAAATCAAGCAGTAACTACACAACTAGCTTTATTAGACTGGTTTTACATAAAGAAGCCAGATTGGTTTCTTTGCCTATATAAAATACAAGGTACATGCATTCAGATTATTCTAAAACATGCTGTAGCAAAGTCTATATTTAAAATGAGTTTTATGACTGGTTCTCTCAGGGCAAAGTTGATCCATTATACATTTCCTGAATGAGTTCTCATGCAGTAGCCACACAACTGTCTCTGTTGGTGGGGGCACTGGCTCACTGGGACATTTCCTGATTGGGAGGCAACATGCAAACTTGCTTCATTGAGGCTCGTCCTTCAATGATCTCTCATGCTCACTCATGAACTCGCACTGGAGAATCGCCCCCACCCCGTGTAGACTTCATGCTCCAGTGTTCACAGCACCACTATTAGACAGGAGGAAGGTTACAGCTAAACAGCAATACAGCAATATGACTAGGCTACCTTTGGTGAGAAAATAGAAAATACAGCAAGTGTTAATTTCTTGCCATATATACATAGAAAATTCAGTCCTGCCCCAGACCAGACATTGATGTCCAGCTTGAATGGTGATGCCATTGCCCTGTGGTGTGAATTCTGGTCTTGGACCCCACCTGACCTCCAGTTCTTCCATTTTCCCAGTATCAGGTTGGTTTTGCCAAGTGGGCAACTGAATATTATGAGAGCAGAAGTGTCTACTATCTCACAGCGTTATACATGTGAAGGAAATCAGAAAAGTATCAGCTATTATAAAAATATAGATGGTAATATATACCAGCAAGTCTAATATAAACAACATTCTGAGAGTAAAAGGTAAAACTGCATCCAATCTAACGAGTATCACTCTTCATAGCCTTTTGTTTGGTAACCTCCATGAACTATTAAAGTGTGCCCGTGCTCTCAAACTTTAAAACGTTCCTGTGAGCACACTTGGTGGTAATCAGCCACTAATGGAGAAGCCCCTCACTCCATGTCACACTGGAAAGTTAGGCACAAATGCATTAATGGCTTTAGTGCTAAGCCCCGGATACCTGGATTGTTCAATAACAAAGCAACCAGGAGGACCAAGTTTAAGATATTCCCAAGCCGCATGTAAAACTCTACCTCAGAAATGGCAGATATGAACAATACCATCTTTTGTTGGGTGTGCCTGCACACACCCAAAGTCCCAGACACTCAGGAAGCTGGGACAGGAGGATCACTTGAGCCTAAACATAATGAGATGTGCGGGTAGGTAGCTCAGTGGCAGAGTGAGTATCCAGCAAGTACAAGGCCATGGGTTCAATCCCCACCCAGTAAACTTTACAAGACCCTGCGGCTCATTCAGCTCCGTACAAGGACCTCTACCACTGTGGCGGACACTGAGATCGGTGTGTGTTCTGGGATTCTGCCTGTGGCTGTGGTGAATGCTGCCTTTCAGTGAACACCTCCTTGCTGTTCTTGAAAATAAAGCAAGGTGGAGTCAACTAGAATAATTTTAAGTTGAAAATAAAGTGTATAAAGTGCCTCCTCAACCAAATGTTGGAGCCATCTATACTGGTGTTTGTGTCCAAAAAAGTGTCACCAACTTAAACAGTAATATTTAAATGCTTGAGATAGTTTATGGTGTTCATTGCCAGCCCTTATGGGTGCCCTCTACAGGGTTGCTGAAACTGGCTTTGAAAGAAGTTATCAATAATGAGCAGATTTTTGTGAGGTTTTGGGTAATATTAAGAAAATGGGTACTTTTACATAGTTCATTTTAAAAGTTCATCCTTTTCCTCAGTAACAACTGGTAACATTGGTAAAAAAAAAAAACAAAAAAACCAAAAAAAAAACAGGAGGGAGCAAGTCAATATTTTCTAATTGGTAGAACCAGAAATGAACCTGCCTTAACCATTTCTTTTGCCAGATGACAAAATCTGGACAGTCGGCCCTATGGCACTTTTTAATGATGCTGCTGGCTGAGGAGGGTCTAGATCTTTGCTCCTGCAGTTTGGATGGCTAGTCTCATTAAAGCAGCACAGCCATGCCGCACCACGGCTCATTTGAATTCCCCACTTTCTATGCAGCTAAACAAAAAGCTTTACAAAACTCAGACACACTGTTTTCCTCAGTGCAAATGTCCTGAAACAGCACAGAGTCCTTCAGCTATTCAGAGGATAAAGTCAGTTCATGTAGTGCTTGAGGAGAATCCCAGATAACCTGGAATAGAGATGGCCCAGTTGTGACTTTGTCCTTGAGGGCGATGATTATTCCATCTGAAGTCACAGGCGAGTGTTTTAGCTTTCCCTTACACGTCCCACTGAAGCTGGGCAGGAGCCGGTCTTTCACTGCGGCATGTAACCACCTTGTCTTACAGTCTGCGGCAAGTAGCTTTTAGGGATTTCGTCATCCATTGCTGTCTCCATTCCAGCTGATTCAAATCCCTCTACCTGCCCCCCAATCCCTGCACCAAGAGCATCTGCTGCAGGGCCTTCCTGAAACAGCCCCTGCTGCTCAGACCCACAGGGCTGTGAGATGTGCTCTGAAACCCGCTGCTGTTTCAGTCTGAGAAAATCCTCCTCACTGCCCGACGAGGCTTGGTTTGACCTTTCAAAATGTGAAATATCTGGACCGGCCTCAGGCTGACCGCAGTTCTGTTTGAAATACTGTTGTCTGGGCAAAATCTCATCACCGCTTTCGACATTATCTGCCAATTGCAGATCCTCTGGCCGCTCCTCGGAGTCTAATAGGGGCTGGGTGGACTCGGACCTGGAGAAGACTTGCACTGAGGGGACCTGGTGCCTGTAGCCACTATGCACCACAGTGGAGTACTGGACAGTGCTCGCGGTGTTCTGAGAAGACTCATGTTCCTCATTGCTAGAGATGCTGGGCCTGGAAGACGACATGCATGAAGACCCCCCAATGCCACTGCTGTGACCTTCTGTACTTATTTTTTCCTTCTTGAATAGGTCCAATGACTTCAGATCATCTGGACAAGGTTTTTTATTGTTTGCTTCTATTTCCACAACGCTCACATCAGTGAAATTGCCATCTGAATATACATGATCTTTGGAGCTAAAATTGTGCTGGAAAGAAAGGAAAATGAACAGTTACTTTGGGCATACTCCAACTGTTTTAGCCACTGAGCCATCTCTCAGGGCCATCTATTATGACCTTTTTAAATAAAAAAATCTTAAAGAGTTAGCACATCTTTGAAACTTTTCAGTGACTTTTCCAGGGTGGGGTCACCCATCAAAGCAAGTTCTATAACCAGCTGCAGTGCAGATAGATGAAATAAATAAGTCTGAATCAGCATATATTTCCAGTTTCCAAGTTAATATTGTTATAAGCTATAAATAGGCTCTAAATAGTATTGAATATTTCATACTTACAGTAGGCCTAGAATTAGACAAAGAAATGTCTTGGAAACATTAAAAATGCAAACTTGAATAAGTGAGGTTTTGTAAACTATAAAATTTTACAGGTATGACTTATTAAGTTTTAGGATTTCTAGGGCTAGGGAGGACTGCCCCTCGTCTAGCGTAGTGCCCAGGACTCATCTGCTCAGGGTGAAGCCAGCAGCATTAATACCCAGCCCCAGATCCCTTGAAACAGGCTCTCAGTCTCCATTTTCAACACAGTCTTATGCCGGCACAAACGTGCCAGGACAAACGATGTGCTAGGATGAATAGAGACTGTTTATGGTGTGACAACTGCTATTTAAGAGCTAATCTATTTTTACCAGGTCTGAATATCTTTTGGCTAAACTCTATAAACATATACTAATAAATAAGCCTGTATACTATTAACAATAAGAAGCTATTATCTTACCCTTGGGGGTGTGTGAGGTGACCACTGAGCAATATGACTCTTTGAAGGATCTGGAACATTTGGCCAGATATGTTTTTTAATTCTGAGGAGAAAAGAAGAAGGGCATTTGTAGAACCATGAAACAATGAGAAGCCTTTGTCTGTCATCCAAGCATCTTAAGTACCAAACCAACAACAATAATCTGTTATCCTAAAGTCAAACAAATTATTACTTGTAACCAAGAAAAAGATATTGATAAAAACACATACAGATTGTATTCCTAATGGAAAATGGTTAACAATACTAATGCTAATTATCAGTATTCAATTCCTCTAATAAAATCAATTAAGAACTTTAGATCATAACCGGTTGTGATGTGTCCTATCAGAAACAAATGCAAAGGCATTTAACTTTCAATTGAAAGTATTCAGTCAGAGAATTAAATAAAAATGGCTTACTAATACCAAGTAAAATATGATAAACTTGTTTCTTCCCCAAAAAGATAAGACATTATGGAGCAGAAAGACAAGGTAGCAGTGGTGGCACAGTCAGGTTATAAACCCAACACTCAGAAGGCAGAAGCAGCAAGGACAGGAGTTCAAGACTGGTCTAGGATATAAAACCCAATTTCAAAACATAAAAATTAAAAAAGAATAAACATAGTTTGGGGGAACAGAAATGAGAGTCTAGAAGTATATATGGACTTACAGAAACAACTGATTTTTGTCACAGAAACAAATACATTTACTTGAAAAGAGCTGTTTCAAAATTCATACAACTGGGGGGGAACCTGACCCTGACCCAAACCATGCCCCAAATTAATTCAGAGAGGATTATAGATGATAGAGCTAAAACCACTGAACTTCTAGAAGAAAACAGATGATCCCAGGGTAGACAGATTTCTTAAAAAGATTACAAAATGCAAGAACCAGAAGAAAAAGCCTGGGAAAGGACACTTCAAAATTTAAAACTTCTGCTTTCCCAAAGTCATAGTTAAAAAAACAAACAAACAAACAAAACACACAAACTGAAACAAAATTGCAAAACATTTGAAAAATTTTTTTGTTCTCAAGCAAAAAGAACATTTACAACTTAATATTTGCAAAACAACCCAATTTAAAAGTGGACAAAGACTTCACTAGCTACAGTATTAACAAGCAGGCGATGCATGAAAAGAGCCCCTGGGGTCAGGAAGGTGGGCATGAAACACAGGAGTGCTTGGCCACACCCACACTTTCAGGAACACCTCAGTACCAAGTGCCAGTGATGATGGAATGTTTGCACAATGGCAGCACTGAGAAAACTTGGGGCTGTTTCTTTACTCTCTCCTTGTGCTGGAGCTGGACGTAGAGCCTCACACGTGTGATATGCATGCTCTGCCATGGAGGTACATGCCTGGCTCCAGCATGCTCTACCATGGAGGTACATGCCTGGCTCCAGCATGCTCTACCATGGAGGTACATGCCTGGCTCCAGCATGCTCTGCCATGGAGGTACATGCCTGGCTCCAACATGCTCTGCCATGGAGGTACATGCCTGGCTCCAGCATGCTCTACCATGGAGGTACATGCCTGGCTCCAGCATGCTCTACCATGGAGGTACATGCCTGGCTCCAGCATGCTCTACCATGGAGGTACATGCCTGGCTCCAGTAACCTCTCATAAAGTAATTATCTGAGGCCCATGAAAACATGCACCATGCAGTTTGGAATGTGGGTATTCATAGAGTATTATAAACAATAGGCAAGAATTCGCAACCTCTAAACTCCCTTATATACCACACTACAGACCATATTGCAGCAGCATAGAAGAAAAAACTCACCCAAGCAATACAATAGCATGAATGAGCTCACAAGTAGCTAAACGTGAGACTTACAGAGACTGCAAGCACAGGAAATTCCAGCTGAGACAAAGCTACAAGGGAAACGGGCTAGTCCATGTGGGGCAGGGGCTGAGAGAGCAGGCTTTGTAGAAGTGGGAACACACGGCGGTGATGCATCTGTATCCAGTCAGTTCAACGGTAAACTTCAAACAAACAGTTAAATACTATTACGTAAACAAACTGCAGCTCCAATGTGTGAACTGGTACTTACAGGTCTCGTTTATTAAAGCAGAACAGGACTCCCAGAAGAGTTGTCAAGAGGAACGCTAAGCACACAGGCACCACTATGGCTTCTATTTCTCCTTGAGCTAAAAGCCAAAAGGTAAATGAGAAGTAACTGTTAGCACACACAAAAAGAGGGAAAAAAAGCATACTGTCCTCATTGGACACTGCTTGACTTTCTGCTTATGGAGACTGTCTCACAACGTACCCAGGCTGACCTGGCCTCACTAGGGAGCCCACCCAGGCTGTCTTGTCTGTCTTCCAAGTACCTACACTGCAGATTATCAACCAAGTATACATTCCTTTTGCCTGCCCTGCTGGTTTTCAGTTTTTGAGGTAGACTTTCTTCCTCTCTCTGTCCTTACTTGCAAAGCTGGCTATGTAGTAAGCATAAGACACACATTGGCTGGGAGGATAAAATGAGTTTAGCTCACTGGGTCATGATCATCAGAATGATAATACATCTGCTCTAGGACCAAGAATTTAAGGAGGGATGCTCATGAGGCATGAGGGCGGACAAGCAGACAACTCATCTCAAGAGCAGTAAAGCCGGCCCGCCACAGTGGTGCTTGCCTGTCATCTCAAGAATGCAGAAGGTGGAAGGAGGCAGGAGGATTGGGAGTTTGAGGCCAGACTTGAGCCTGGGCTATATCACTAGAGACACTGTCTCAAAAACAAATAAAATATTTAAAGATGCAAATAAATCTGAAATTCTTAAATGCCACACAAATCATATAGTCTATATGCTTTTAAAAGAGGACTTAACAAAGGACTCATGAGGGAAAGATGCTGGAGACATCTTAACCGATCTCCCTTGTGGCAGCACCTGGTTAGCTCCTCCAGCTCTCTCCACCTGCCCTTCCCCCTGGTGCTGAGGCCTGAAGTTGGCCTGCCACACACTAAGCTTGCGCTCTGTCATCTATCACGGAGCTAATGCCTTTTCATTACTCTTTCTTTATAGGAAGAAAACAGGAGCGTAACCCTTCAGAAATACAGCTTACTTAGTTTTAGCTTCCTATCACATATATTCCCTTGTAAGTAACCTACATTCCATGAGGGCCAACAGAAATAAAAAAAATCAGATGAACGCTAGGAATAAACTAGTAGTTGACTTTTGGTTTTGCTTTTGAGGCAGAGACTCCTATGCTGTCCAGGTTGACTTTAGCTTGGGATCTTCCTGTCTCCACCCCTCCCCCAGTACTGGTGGGCATACACCATCATTCTCACTCAGATGTGAATCCTGAGTGCTAGGATCCCATGCGCAGACTGACTATCTAACTTAGGGACAGCTGCTCTCATAACTGCTGCTAAGCCAAGCTCTGTGTCTCTTGTGCCTGTCCTGGGCCCTGTGCCTGCTGTCCTCAAGATGCCTTCTTTGTCCTATTTTCTACATCATATCTGCAGCTCTGTCTCCTCCAAGAACCTTCTTAAAAGGTGAAACACCCCCTGCTGATGGCTTTAGACTTGCATTGTTTATGAATTAAATTTCCCAAATAGCTGTTTTAATTACTTTTGGCAGAATCTCTCTTTTTGGGGCAAGACTCCCATGCCATTTGAAGAAGCTGTAATGGATACTGCAGACAGGTAACTACCATCACAACAAAATCAAATTATAAACTAGTTTTAGTACTACTGACCCATTTTTTAAAAATGTAAATAGCGAAGAGACACTGATAGATTACTTCAGAGAACCCTCTGAAGAGAATTCATAATCCTCTTTACAATGTATTGCAAAAATTTCCTATAGTGAATATAACTTTTGCAACTAGGGAAATACTTTTAAAGTTTACTATTTATTTCAATGTTTGTTTCAAGTATTAGCTGTTATGGATCTATGAACATGTTATCACATGGGATCTCATTCCAGAAACTACATTATTTTCCCTTGTAGGAAAGACCAGGATTTTATGTAATCATACTCATACATTATCTTTACATTCAACCCACAATGAACATGGACATTACTATAGACCATTCCCCTAGCAGCATTTGGGAAATTGCAAATAGTTTCAATAAAATAAGAGAAAGTCTACAATGATTCAAAAAAGAATGTGTTGTAAGTCTTCAGGAAGGCAACAGAGCAGTCACACCAGAGGGTAAGGATGTAAACAAGGAATGAGAGTTCACTTGCAAAGACAGGATGATGTAAAGTAATGGACCTCTGGTCACAGGGCAGTTGATTCCAACAGGGAACGGAGCACAAGCCACACAACTTCCTTCCATTATGTGAGGGACAAATACAAAGAGATCTATTGCAATTACTACGAAATCTGTGGTTTTTGCAAACAGCTGGATGGCTGTGGAAGGAACGAGAAGGTAGCTGCAGCCATGTAGGGAGTCTATATGGGCATATGAGGAAACTGGACCAGTGACAGAGTGCTGCAGAATACAGAAGCTGGAAAAGTGCAGTGCAAGCAGGAAGACAAAAGCATGGCTGTAAGACCAGGGACACAGGGAGTTAAAGCATGGAAAAGCAACAGATTCTGCGCTGAGATTAGAAGAAAAAGGTGAAGCTAAAATTCAGCACTGAACTTGGGTCCTTGACGATGCCGCCAGGTAGCCTCTCACCAGGAGAGGCAGGGCTGGAAACTGACTTGAGTAGGGCAGCGAAGGAGCCAGACTAGGTTCTCAAGCAGAGGGCCCAAGTGTAGGAAAGAAGTTGACACAAACCACCCTCTGAATAGAAGAACCTACAAAGAGTGGTCACTAAGCCCTTGGGATTTCAGTACAGGTGGGCTCAGCCACCAGTTAAGCAGGTTCCAAAGGGGGAGGAATTCCTACAAAGCAACAACCTAAACCAAATGGACATAAGCGTCCTAATGTACACACACCATTCTATGACTCTTACCTAACCCCTTCCCCATACACGCACAGCCAGGGCTCTGATGCTGTTAAGCACTTAACCACTACGCTGCATCTTCATCCGCCAACAGTGTACTTCTAAACAATGTTTTAGCAGAGTAAATCCATTTCTAGTCAAACTTCAAATAGATAAAACTTCATGACTTCTTACCAAACTTTGGTGTTGTAAATGTGAATTCTGGACCATCTTTCCCGCCTTCATCTGTGTACGCTGCCATTCGTACCATGTACAACGTATCACTACTCAAAGAGGACAGTGTATATTCTGTGTGGGAAGAATCCACATTCACAACTGCAAGGAAAAATGTTTCTTTTATCCAGTGTATTTGATTTATCTGTCATATATTTGGCATTGTAAAGTATTAAAAAGGAATAAAAATACTTTTCCAGCAAACTTTTACAACTAAATTTAAAAAAAAAGATTTATTTATTTATTATGTATACAGTACTGTCTGTGAGTATGCCTGCAGGCCAGAAGAGGGCACCAGATCTCATGACAGATGGTTGTGAGCCACCACATGGTTGTTGGGAATTGAACTCAGAACCTTTGGAAGACTAAGCAGTGCTCTTAACCCCTGAGTCATCTCTTCAGCCAAACTAAAAATTCTTTAAGGACAAAAAAATTTAAAGTTTGAAATCATCACAAAATCACATTTATTTACTACTGTGTGTATGAGAGAGAGAGGGAGAGGGAGGGAGAGAGACTGTGTGTGTGAGGGTCAGAGGATAACTTTTGAGAATCAGTTCTCAATTTGCTTCCCTCAAGCTCCACCATGTTGAGCTGCAGTCATCAGGCTCGATGGCAAATGCCTTGACCTGCTGAGACATACTACCAGCTTACAATACAGTATTTTAGAAACGAGATTCATAAATACAACTGTAAGAGACATTTGCAGGTGTCTGCTAAGGATGCTATATACTATAAGACACATTATGTGAGAAACTAGTATTTAAAAGCTTAAGAAAAAGTTCTAGTAACATATCCTTAGTTAGTAATTGCCACAATTTTATTACCAATTTCATTTCCAACAATGGTTCTGTAAGATATAGAGTAGTTTCTAATAAATCCATTCTGGTCATCAACAGGAAGCTGGTCCCATTCTAAGACAGCTTCATTTTTCCCCACTTTCTTTGTCCGGACGGTAGGTCCTCTAGCAGGTGCTGGAAGACGACAGTAAATGCATCTGGTAAGTTTAGGAAGTAACACATGCCAGTAAAAAAGTCATGTAATAAAATTATTCGAATATAATAAGGATTCTTACTTAAAAGTGATCGAAGGTTTTAGTGAATGTTAAAGGCATTTTTCAAAGCAAGCGACTAGGGATGGACTCACCAGCTTGTTTGAGGTAGGCCTTTACTGACTCGGCGCTTCCGGGACCATTGGAAAACACTGGAGTCACGGTGATCAGATAGCATTTGCTCTCTAAAAGGCTTCCTACAGGAACAGAAAGTAATTTCCCCCCAAATGAGAAATTTAATTTAAATTCCATGTTTACCTTATAATTTCATGACTATTTAATTTTCCTATCTTCTAGAAACTGCAGTTTTATATATAAAGTTGCCCTTTGTACACCAAATGCAAACTTAATATAGTAAGATGTTCGCTGTGTGATTCTGGCATTTGGATGGCTGAAGTAGGAGGAAGCGACTCTGGGCTACACTCTGAGTTCAGGGCTATGATGAGCTACATAGGTGACAAACACAGAAACTAAAAGGCCACTTTTATTGATAAGAGAATGAACCAAAAAATATAAAAAGTATTTATATTGTTAACAGAAGTAGACTGCCTTTATGTTTAGGACGAGTAAGTAAAACACTTCAAATTATTATGAGACAGTTTAGTGTTTTAGCTAATTTTGAGACCTGTCAATTGCCAGCAGCAAGATGGTGAGATGAACACTAACTAACGCACAGCTGCAGTTGGCCAGATGCTGGGAAAATGACAGCTAAGGCTGCTTCCCCTCAATTTTAAAAGAAAAAACTTGAATATAGTACTTTGTTTATTTCTAATCCTTCCAAATGGTCAAAGTAGTTTTAGCAGGCAACTAAGGTATGGTTTAGCAGGCAACAGTTAAAATGGTCTTTTATAAAATATGTCTCAATCATACCTGAAAGTAAGGTGATTATTACATTTATACCTTCAACATGAATTATATTTCCTTCACTAATATCCATAAAATTATACAAGCCTTTCATCTTCCTAAAAAGAGAAATTTTACCTTTTCTTGACACCTATTATCAAAAAGTGAGCCATTTCTAAAGTTTGCTCTAACAATGCTGCTTCCAGGGTAGAGGGCCTTGAATCCTTCTCTCTAGATGAGCTCTTTAAGCTCCACGGTTTTTATAGGGTAGGTTGGTCAGAGCCAAACAGGGCACTTTACAGTAAAGCACAGGTGGTTTGCAGCAGCCACCCCTGCTTAGAGCGCCCTCTGGAGCACAACTCTGGGGACCACCTTCTGTATGAGTAAAAGGACATACATGGAGAGCGCAGTCTTTTCCTTAAAGCTGTTATATGATTTCACAGTCATGTGGTAGTGGGTGGCAGCTACAATCATACAGAAGAGTGTGGTTTGAACCCTGTAATATCATTACCACTGTATGGTAGAACTTGAATGCATATGGAAGCCCGTGTTCTGTTTGGGCTCCCTGTACTCAAGGGCCCTCAAAGTTCAACTAGGGAACTGTTCTACATCTGGAGGATTAGGGAGTTAGCTGAGTTGAGCACATAACCAACAGGCAGTAAAAGCTGCACTTGATTCTCTATCTTGTGAGTGTCTAGAAAAGCATTGGGCCTTCTCTCCACAGTGACCCTATGGTTCAGAGAGGCAGGTGTTAAGTGTAACTCGTCAAGAGCACACATCTAGTCTGTAGTGAGGCTATACGTCTTTTCAGTGGCTCACAACACCTAGTAAACAGGAAACAAGAGAAGTATGCAAAGGAAACTGTCTCAAGGAGTTAGACAACGGAATCTACTTAGTGGTTAGGGAGGTATACCTCTTAGGTAGGTTTGCGTCATGTTGCCAAGTTCTTGCTGCCAATCTGGGACACAGGGTGAGTTTTCTGACAACACACACCACTCGATTATGTATTTCTTCACAAGTTTAGGTGGAGGAGTCCATTCTACCCAGAGGTTATTATCTTTGGGGAATGCTTTAAGACCCACTACAGGGTGAGACGCTTTAAAACAAAGTTTAATGAAGATAGAATCAGTCAACACTCATAGATCTGATATTTCAATATTTTACCATCATATCCAAACCATGTGGCTCATAAAGCTCCAAAATAAAAAAAATACTTAGAGAGTCAATTTAGTTTTTTAAACTCAAATTCTGTTTTCTAAAATCCCCAGAGGTTTTTATGTATTTAAGTTATTACTGTGTCTCTGTCCTTTCAATAAGCTAGCCGTAAAGTTTAAGTGAGCCACACAGGGCTGGAGGTACTTCCTAAGTCCTGATGGTGGAGCCTCCTAATCTCAGTCTGTGGCCACTGCTGCCGAGCAGAGAGCAGCTGTTGTGCTGTGCTTTCTGGGACCCTGTCCACATTTAACCCCGACACCCGCAAGGGAGGCTTTGCCTTATACGTACCTTTGAAGTGGGAGCTGGGGATGGTGAGGACAGCTGCACTTGATTTGCCAACCATATTTCTCGCTGTTAGAGATGCTATATAGTGATTATTTGTGAGATTTACTATCAATTCTGTACCTTTAACTGTGTAATTTTGTGAAAATGATTTCCACTGTGTAAGAATCACTTCATAATCCAAGATTTTTCCATTGGCTTCAGAAAGAGGTAATTCCTATAATAAAATTTTACCAAAAATTATTTTGAGTCTTGAATAATCATTTTTCACATCCACAAATTCTGTATGTCAAACCTGTAAATATTTAATTGGAAGGAAAAGACAAACTCATTTTAAAAAGATTAGGAAAAGACAAACTAATTTTAAAAAAAGATTTATTTATGTTTATGTATATTAGTGTTTTGCCTGCATGTCTGTACACATACTGTGTGCATGACTGGTGCCCATGGAGGCCAGAAGACAGAGTGCTAGATCCCCTGACTGGGGCTCAGGTAGTTGTAAGCTACCATATGGGTACAGGAACCAAACCTGGATCCTCTAGAAGAGCAACCAGTGCTCATAACTACTGAGCTGTCTCTTCAGTCTGAGCTCATTTTGAATTTAGTACTACAAGAAAGAATATAAACAAAATCAGGAAAAAAGCCCTTTAACTGAAGTGAGGCTGTAGCATAGTCTAGCTCCTGGTTCTGCACTGTTCTGCGCAGCTGAGATGCTGTTCTACATTATTTACCCTTCACAATTTTTCTCCCTACCTTTTAAAGTATGATGGGTTGAATCAGCACATGTGTGGCCTCATCAGCCCACATTCTGCTGTCTCTAAGCCTTTCTCAGTTTCTCTCTAGGAGGCTCCCCTAGTGAGTTCAGGGAAGTTCATGACAGGGGCCTTGTTCTCACAGAAGTTACCCTTTTATAAACTGTGCTGAACTCCCAAATGAGGGATCAGCTAAGTTCATGAACTTGGTTGGCTTCTTCATTAGCTGTATAAGGCTTTGTGGTTCTTTACATTAACATTATAAAATGCCTGGAGGAAATTAAGATGCATAGAATAAAAATCTAAGTATTAAAAAACTTAAAATAACATTTACATGCATTTATGTGGGATGAGTATAAATCTTTTTGCAGTTTTTTTTTNNCTAATGTGACTTAGCATAGAAGTTACAATGAGTATGTATAATTTATGGATCTGAGATGAATTTATCTTATACCAGAAACTTGGTGGTTTGGATGGTCCTAAAAGAAAATACAAACTTCATAAAATAAAATGCTTTTTATCTTAACGATACAGTAAAATTCTTAAGTGATTCTTTTTGTTCTTGATGGTCTTGCCTTTCAATCACAGTGTTTCTCTTTCCAGCAGCAGGCCCACTGCAGTACAATGTACTGGGTCTTTTATTAGTCAGGCAACAGCTGATTGTTTAGAACACCACCATCTTTCAATTTCTTTATTTGAGATGGGGTTTTGCCTTGTTAGCTAGGGTCGTCAGAACTTCTAGACTCAAATGATTCTCCTGCTTCGGCCTCCTGAACAGCTGTGCCAAGGTGCCTGGCTGTGGATTACAATGGAATGCTTTTCTAATCTTAATGTTACAGAGATATAAGTATATTCTAACAAACAGACAGAGAGGCATCACTATTTGTTTCTTGTGTTGCAATGCTTCCTCCTGCATGGAGCCTCACTGTATTTACAGGCTGCTCTGTAAAGAGAGCCTCATTTCTTCAGGTGTATTTGTTTTGACTTTGAGTGTTTCACCTGCATGTATATCTATGCACTATAGCATGCAGTGCCCGTGGAGGTCAGAGAGAGTGTGGGATCCTCTGAACTGGAGTTACAGACTATGAGCTGCCGTGGGGATGTTAGAAACTGAACTCTGAGCCTCTAAAAGAACAAGTGCTCGTACTCACTAAACCGCCTCACCAGACCCAAAGAGACCATTTTTAGACTCTAGACCTTTTTGTGCTTTTATATTCTGTACAGTATTTGTAATTATAATTTAATCAATGATGAAAAAAGGAAACCAACCCAAAACCCAAATCATTCCTTTTCCAAACGCTTATCAAATGCTGGTAGGAAAAATAAAAATGTGTCACACATATTTTTGACAGTGCTTTATTTTGTTTTTGAGACAGGGTCTCACTATGTAGCTCTGGCTGGCTTGGAACTCAAATTCACTGAGAGCTTCCATCTCTGCCTCACCAATGCTGGGATTACAGGCATGCTCCACCACACCCAGCTTTGACAGTGTGATTTTTAATGAATTAGGAAACGATTCTCTAGTTAGGGTTATCTTGGGACCACCTTCTTTGAATAGAGTTAAGTAAATGATTTTTTAATAACTAAAATATTCTTTCATAAAAATTTAACCTAAGCAGGTATCAGAAGGATTTACACTATCAATAATACATATCAAGTTTTACTTTGTGATGCCCTTACAATGAAAGAATAAAACACTACAGTTTGGCTAAAATGTATCTTTAAAACGTGGCAACACAATTCATGGCCAGAACTCCACTGGTGTGCTCTCCTCATCCAGCTGTCTACTTACTGTCTGCATACGTGATCCCAGCTGTCTACTGTCTGCATACATGATCTCAGCTGTCTACTTACTGTCTACATACGTGATCCCAACTGCCTACTGTCTGCATACCTGATCCCAGCTGTCTACTTACTGTCTACATATGTGATCCAGCTGTCTACTTACTGTCTTCATATGTGATCCAGCTGTCTACTTACTGTCTACATACGTGATCCCAGCTATCTACTTACTGTCTACATACATGATCCCAGCTGTCTACTTACTGTCTACATACGTGATCCCAGCTGTCTACTTACTGTCTTCATATGTGATCCCACTTGACTCCTCACTCCAGTCACTCCAGTAGCCTTTGCCATCTTCCTTTATGCAGCGAATCCTAAACACATACTCTGTGAAAGGTTTAAGGTCTTGGATAGTGAACGACGTTCGGGGAGACGCTGTATCTTCAAGAGGGACCTGAAAATAAAGCAAATTGAGTAACATCATCACCAACACCCCCAATATATAAGGTTTTCTAAACTGAGTGCAATTTTAGAAATCATTTTAATGTAAGATTAATAAATTCAACCTCTGGAAAGAATGAAGGTAAAAATATGATAATCTATAGCTTACATTCATCGGTTCTTTCTTTTCTTCTGAGATCTGCAATACTCAGGACCCTCAACATGAGAGAGATGACATGTGCTTGTGACATCAAGCAGGACTGTGCTAGTGAAGACAGACTACATTACTGAAATGAGATCCTGCCTCAAAGAACCAAACCAACTAAACACCAACTAACAAAGAACAAGAACAAAACACTTCAAGGAGACTCAGTAAAAAGATATGGGCAAGTACACACACACACACACGAATCCGAGTGGTTAGTACATTAGGAATTGTACTGTTACTGACTAACTCCATGTCCAAAGGGATAAAGAGCCTGGATGAAGAGTCAGAGAGGACAGTGTTGATAGGCACAGCCTTAGAGACAGCTTACTCCACAGAAGGATGAAAATGAACATGTTGTTCTCAAGTCTATTCCTTCTCCTTCCCATCAAGACTCTGCCATGCATTAGGCTATGGGAAGGCAGATGGAATGGGAACCCAGAGTGAGATCCCCAGGCCAGCACATCAGACAGGAGTCACGAGGAGAAAGAAGGATGTGCCTCTGTCAGGGAAAAGGAGGCTATCCAACCCCACCAAGGAAATAAAAGCGAGGGCTGTTGAGAGGATCAGATGATAAAGGCACCTGCCACTAACATGACAATATGAATTCTGGGATCTATATAGTGAAAAGATAAAATGCTTTCTGCAAGTTGTTGTGACTTCCACATCTATGCTGTGATATGTACTCATGCGCGCACACACACACACACACACACACACAATAAATAAATGAATGTTGAAAAAAAAAGAAAAGAAAACCAGAAGCTAGCTTAGTAAATAAACTTATCTTTTATTTGGGCATGGGGAGATAAAATATACAAAATTACTATTTTTTCTTTCACTCTAAGATTTGGATACTGGATAAAAAAAATAGATGTTAAGTTGGGTGGGGATTTTGTACTGCTGAATTAAGAATCTAAGGTATTACAACACACTCTGAAGAACTTTAGGTACACGTCCTCTGTATACAGTATGACTCACGAACCCAAACTGAGCCCCAAATGAAAATGGAGCTGCAGAAAGTAGTACCAAGGTTTTGGGCTCATTGTCCTTCTAAGTTCATAATGCAACCAGGGTAGTAAAATAAATGAATGGACCAATCAATCAATTAAAGCAAAAGTAGGCTATTAGTGATAAATAGAATTGCAGCAAAAAAAATAACACAGGCAGTCAATGAAGTACTGGCCTTGAGACAGAAGCAAGCACTTCCTTGGCTGAGAGCTGCCCCTACCCTTCCAATTCTAAAATTCCCATTAATCCTTCCTTGTACTTTAGGAGTTGGCAAACCCTCTACTAGGGGCTAGAGAGTAAGTATAGTGGGCTGTGGGCCAGAAAATCTGTTACAACTCTTCAATTTTTCCAATCTAACCCCCAAAATAAAGACAACAAATGTGTCCCAGTAAAATTCCATTAATGAAAGCCAGTGGCAGGTTTTAGCCCACTGTAGCAAAGATGGTCTTAACTACGTATGCCAAGCCCCGCTCTATTTCATCGTTAAAATCTCTGTATCAACCTGCATTGCGTACTTTCATTTCTATTAGTTATGCTTTTCCTAAGACCCTGCATTACTTCCTTAAAGTCACTGTGTGTTTCTATCAGCATATCTGTCAAAAGAAATGTTTCACATAATCAGAAACTTAAGACATTGAGAAAAGAGTTAAGACTTTTCATTAGTGTTAAAACAAAACAAAACAAAACCCTATTAGGATAAACAGCAATTTTCAATTTACCTGGATCCAAGTTGAGGCATCTTTGGTCCTATATTGAATGTCGGATTTCAGCCTTAACGAACTGCTAAAACCTGAATTGATCCATGTTAACTTTAATATACTGGATAATTCCTCTGAGTTGCTCACTGACAAATTATGTGGTGGGCTGGGTTTCACTGAAGAATAAAACAAGTCCTAATGTTAGTCATGTTTTACTTTTATAATTTCATATACAAAGTCAAACCAACTATGACCTTCTTGATAAGATTATTTTTACCAAACGAACTCTCCAGAAATGATGCTCTGTTATACAATGGAAAAGGATGCTAAGGAAACTTCTCCTTGTCTGTTCAATATATTTGCTAATTTTCAGATGCTGGTTTAAAAAACAGTGAATTTTTTTTAACAAATCACATTTTAAAAAGAAAATAAAAATAGAACAAGAAAGTCACTGTGATTGCAACAGTATGAGATGTTGAAAAATTGGATAAGTACCAAAAGGTAACATTGGGAAGACCAGTTCAATGTTAGCCTCAGACATACAGTCAGTTTAAAACCAGCCTGGGCTACATGAGACCTAGTCTCAAAAACAAAACAACACAGAACAAACAGCTATGACTAAACATTACAAAAGCACATTAAAAATGGCCATGAGTGTGGCCGGACTACAGCTACTTTTCTGTTTCCAAACTACATTCAATAATATTATAAAAAGATTACACTAATAAGCATTTCTATAGCAATCTACAATCCATGTGTAGTCTGATAAACTCTCAAATTCAGGCTTATAGGTACCTTTATCCACGGGATCAAAATTGATAGCCTCTGACGAGACCTTTCCAAGGGCATTTTCTGCTTCTACCCAGACTTCAATGTTGACATAATAGATAGGAATATAGCTAACCATGCATGAGGTGCCATGTTTTGTTTGACAATCAGGAAACTTCTCTGTTGCCCTAAAAATAAAATTGGAAGAATCAGCCATTAAAGATAAATTTGAAATACAAAGGTGTAAAAAGTCACTGGAAAAGCGATATGACCCAAACTGTTACAGCAAAGTTCCCAATAAATGTTAGTCACCAATGACAGATCATATATTTTTAAAACTGCACTTGATGTATAGCTATGATCATATTTCCACATTGTTCATCTAAGAGAACTTCATTTTAGAATTTTGTGCTATGTCCTAAATATTCACTAAATATTATCTGTTTCCTGTGATCTCAGAATAGCAGACTACCTCATCCATAAAGACATGTTTAAGGATCCCCTGCAGATGCTTAGCTTGTTGGGTAACACCGAATCCTAGGTATACACACTCCACGTGCTAAACTATGACGGTACGTGATCTCTAAATTGAGTATGGTATATCAACATCTCTAACAGCCTCTTCCTAAATACCGGATTGTACTCACTTTTCTTGTCACACTGTAAGGCAACACTCTGCATGTAAGATGATTTGAATTGAGGTGAATGACATCAGTCCCGAGAGACACTACTGGTCTGACAATAATTCAGAAAGAGGACTGTGGTGGTTTGAGTAAGATGACCCCCAGGGGCTCATATATTTGAATGCTCTAGTCATTAGGGCGTGGCACTACTTGAAAAGGCAGGGGTTGTGGCCTTGTTGGAGGAAGTATTTCACTGGGGGTGGGCTCTGAGGCCCGATGTCTCTCTTCCTGCTTCCTGTGGATTCAGATGTAGAACTCTCAGCTACTTCTCTAGCATTGCACCTGTCTGCCTGCCACCATGCTCCCTGCCATGATAATGGACTCACTCCTCAATCTACCCCCAGTTAAACATTTTCTTTTACGAGAGTTGCTTTGGCCACGATGTCTTTTCGCAGCAATGGAACACTGACTAAGACAAGGACCCATCTGCTTCAGGTGATTCTAGATAAAGCCATGATGCCATTTGAGGCAGATTATGTTCATGGCTGGTAATCCTATTGTTTAAAGTGTTTGGTTGCAAGCTTCTAGAAGAACACTGTATGTATAGCTTGTCTGCCTTTAATTCACCAAAGGACTGCTTAGTAATGCTGTAATCTTCCTGTGATCAGAAGCATGCCTTTAATGCTGCATTTCTCCAAGGACTATATTCCACGCTTTTGTTCTTCAGTGTCTGAGTAACTCAAACACTCTGCAGCTTCCCTAAATTCTCAAGCTTTTTTCTATGAGGTTGTTTCTATAAAGTGTTCACTGCTAATTATACTTCTATTTCCTCTTCACTTCTTCTGTATGTGGCTCAACAAGATGGACCATTCCTCACTCATTAGTTCTTCTCAATGGCCTTCAATGCTGTTCCTTCCCTACGTCAGCAAATCGTTCTCTACCAATGTATCTGCCATATGAATGCTTTTCCTGTCTTCCCTGTAAACCTTTGAAAAACATTCACAACTACACTTTATGGTCTTACCAGCAGGCGTTTACATATATATAGTTTCCAGTTTGAACTCACTGCAACTCTATGACTGCATCTCCTCTACCACTATCATCTACATCACTGCATATGTACAAACTAGGGTCTCCACCAGTTGTGGCTGAACAGTCAATACCAGCTGGGCACAGTGACGTCTGCCTGTCAGACAAGGCTGCTGGAAGAGGTAAAACACTACTTGACACCTTGGTCAAGTCTATGCATCATCTACTGTTAGCAGGATTTTAAATCTTCTTAAACCCTTCTTCCAAGGCTTTTTCCTTGGAAGTACTGATGGAGACAGCCAACACAAGAGGAGTGTGCACCTCCATATTGTAATCCTGCTACCAGAACAGAGGCAAATAAGCATGTAAGCCTGCACTTTGTACACTATTCCAGGTTTAGTCATACTGAACTGGGGCCACGCAGTACCAGAGCAAATCTATGCTTTATGGCTTGATGCCAACCTGAACCTTAACGACTGTCCGTGCTACTGGACACCTGCAAATGTAAAAGTTTCTTCATTTGCAGACAACAGATGTTTCAGTTCAAACCTACTTCTAAATATTCATAACCGTCCCTTACTTACAGTAAGTGGCTTGGTGTCACTTCCCTTAAGGAATCACTTGTAGGCCCGGTGTGTCCTGGTGCAATGTCCTGCACTCATTTGGAGTGTGATTTCTGTTCATATCATCTAGCCACAGATATACTGTGGTGGTAACAGATATGAAATAGCTCAGAGGCAGAGTGCCTGCCAAGAATCTGGGAATCACTTGTTTTGATACCAGAAACTACAAAATAATAAATAAAACAAAGGCGAGTGCTATAGTTTTAGGACTAATAAATAATGACGACTGACTAGCACTCAAACGTCAGAAACAAAGTAAATGGGAAAAAAGATGGTTCAATTTCTAAAAAATTATTTACTTTTATTTTATGTGCATTAGTGTTTTGCCATAGGTGTCAGGTTCCCTGGAACTGGAATTACAGACAGTTCTGAGCTGTCATGGGGGTGCTGGGAATTGAACCTGGGTCCTCTGGAACAGTAGTCAGTGTTCATAACCACTGAGTCATCTCTCCAGGCCCAAGCTTGTTCAATCTTAATAGCTACCTCATAGATTGGGGTTGGAGCTAGAATTAACTGAGGAGAAACACAATAAAAGTTCAGGGATCATCTGAGTTCTACAGGCATATGCACTTTTCAAAACTTACTGCATAAGAGATACACTTTAGATCTGTGCGCGTACTATATGCAAATTCTAGTACACTCAAATATTGATCGAATCATGTAAACACTGAAGTAAATCAACTGTAAATCATACTAATGCCCACCACTCACTTTGAAATTCATTACAGAAAGAAAGAAATTGACTGCTGGGGAGAATGATACAGATACATAAAGCAAACCTAGTAAGATGTAACTGGAGAATCTAGGTGACAGGTGTGTATAGGTTACCATTCTTTTAGCTTTGGTGCGCATAAAAAAAACCAGATTTTTAATTTGCATAAGGCTGGCAGCACTAGAAAATGCTCAGAGTGTGTGTGTGTGTGTGTGTGTGTGTGTGTACACAGGCCAGTGGCTGACGGTGGGTGTCTTCCTCAATCCCAATGCACTGTACTTCTAAGACAGTGTCACATTGAAGCTGAAGCTCAGCAGCTCAGCTGGCTGGCCAGCAAGCTCCAGTCTCTCTCTATCACCCAGAGCTGAAATCACAGACCTGGACCACTGCATCTGGCTTGATGTGCAGGTGCTAGGCAACCGAGCTCAGAGCCTCTTGCCTTTGCAGTAAGCACTGTACTGACTGAGCGACCTCCCCAGCCCTCAGCTTAATGTTAGGAAAACAATGCGGTGAGTGAAATTTCTGGGGGAAAAAATCCAACCCAAATTTGGCCAAATATATAGACCTGACAACAATTTTTAGGAAATAAAGGGAGGAGAAAATATGTTACACAATATACAACAAGTAACTCCATTGCGTGGAAAGGAAACAGAAGCAGGTAGAACATGCTGTTTAAGAAAGAGACAAAATGAAAGCCCCAGCAACAGTGTCTGATAATTCAACAGAGGGCCTATCTGGCGTTAACTTACCACTCGGATTTCAAAGTGTAGTTTGTTTCCAGGTATGTCTCCCTTCCTGGGTTCCACTGACACAGCATATTCTTCCCCTCATTCACAATGCAACTCAAATTTGTAGGAATATCTGGGGGAACTGAAAGCATTTTTTTTATTATCCAAAATAAACCCTTTATACACAAATGTTATTCAACTTATATAACACCTAAGACCCACCTCAATTAGATAAACAAACCCAAAATAAAGATATGGGAGTAATGAGAAACAGATGTTAATATCTTTTTCTTCAAACTTCTAAATACTTTTTAGGTCATTACATACATATGTCATTAATTTATTGCTTTCACATTAGTTTTCTATATAATTTTTTAATTTATCAGTAATGTCTCTATTAAGTATTTTTAAAACTAATAAATAATAAAGGCAGTTATAGGAGCAAAAATGGTTCATCTATACTTTATTTTGCTTTTGTACTTTAGGATACGGTCCTACTATGTAGACCATACTCTCATCCTCTTGTTCCACACCCCAGGTGCTGGGATTTCTGGCATGCGCTACCACACCTCATTGTTAAATTTTTGTCCTTATTGTTTTATAACACTGGAGTGGAAGAAAAGCAAATGCTGGTTCCACTCTTCTTAAAAAATGCATTTTCAAGATTATAATTATATCACTTCACCTCTCTTTCCTCCCTCTAAGGCCTCCCATATGTGCCTCCATGCTCTCCCCAATTCCATGACCTCTTTTTTTCAAGTGTTTCTCCATTTTCTTTATTCAGGGACCTGTTTAACTTGAACCGTTCTCAGTAATGAGACACAGAAAGTTGCTATCAACTTTGCAGAAGCTCTGCAAATCGGTAATAAATACTCCTGAGGATACGGAAGCATCTCTGGTCAAAGCATTTTCCAAGAGCCTGACAATATGTTCGTGTATAGCAGCGAAAATGTTTGTAAAATAAGCACTCCTGAAAGCTACTGAACCAAGACTGTTCTTGGGACACTAACAAATCACTAAAAATGAGTCTGGCAAAGGGGAAACAAGACAAGAATCTTACAGCCTGAGAGTACAGTGGTTCCATACACGTTCTGTTCGATCTGTCCAAATGACAGGACATTGCAGGTGAGCTGGACTGTCTGAAGGTTCATGTCTGTGAAGGTGACACTAGACGTGGTTCTGTTGATGACAGTGACCTGCTCCTTGGGAACAGCAACATGGTTTGTCTTCCACACGATGAAACTAGCATTTACATAGTACTGCTGAAGACACTTTTCCTTCAGCACACAAATGGCAGTGAAGTTAGAGCCACGCTGGACAACCGGAAACTCGGGGTAGATATAACCACATGGCTCCACAATTTGACCTGAAAAAGAACAACAGGCTGTACTAAGTGGCCTGACTTTGCCTAGCATATGTGATGCCTTGGGTTCAAGGCCTGGCACTGTGACAAGAACAAGGTAAAAAATAGTTCCAATACAAAATGGTACCAGGATAGCAGCACTCAATGTAGACTCCACAAATTTATTATAATCATCTCTGAAGAAAAAGGAAATGGAAGACTAAAAAAATTGTGGTCTGAATTCAATACCTAAATTTGTAAAGAAATACACAAAAGATAATGTACAAAATATAAAAATCACTGAGCCCATGGTTCAATATTCTGATTTTCCTAGAAACCAGTCTTGCAAGGCTGCCCATCCCCCACACAACCCCTGATTCAGAAAACCCAAACTAAACTCCAGAAAGCAGTTGGTCAGTCTCCCTCTCGGCCCTGGATGCCAGTGGAGGCGAGGCTGCAGGAACAGAGACAGACATAATGTCCATATACCAAAATTCAGACTGCAGCAAGAGAGTAACCCAAACCAGAAAGACTAGAAAACATGGGCAAGTATTTGTGTTTTTACAAGGTGTAGAGGACAGGCTTTTCTGAGAAAACAACTGAACTAGTCTTAGCAATAAATGTGTTTTATCCATCAAAGCATGGAATAAAATTTTCTATTTAAAGAAAGAGGAAAAGAAGAAAATCAGATACAATCAAAAAATAAAACCCAATTATACAGCTGAACTGTCTTGCCCCGACTGCTGAGGGCAGTAGCAGACTAGCTCTCATTTTGCCTGTTTTCAATATCCCAGATACACATATCTTGATGTGATGTGTGATCCTGCTGTAGCAAACTTCTGCTGTCACGATTCCCCAGCCCGGGACTAGCCTGCCACTCAAGTCCTACGTTCCTCAAGTTGCTTCTCATGTATTTTGTCATAGCAATGAGAAAAATAACTATTACAATCTGCTAGTGTAACTGCCTTTTCTTTAAGAGCCCTGCATTAGTTTTGAAAATATCTGTACTAATATAAAATGCCATCAACACTGAGTTTAGTTTCCCTTTGTCTACTCTCCTGCCAGCATGTACCTTAGGTTTTAGTGCTAATAGTCTAACAGGAAGCAGGTCATTCCTTACTATGACTGTGGTGGGCACTTCCTGATTAGTGCTGAGTTCATTCCATGGGATCATTAGCCATTTGCATGTCTTCTCTTGAGAAATGTCTACTTAGATCTACTACCCCTTTAAAAATCATTTATAGTTTTTATTATTTATATAAATATTTTATGTTTATATTTTTCTATTGAGTTGTCTGAATTCCTTACATAATTAATATTAATCCTTTATCAGGTGTATGATTTGGAATATTCCCCTATTTGGTGAATGTATTTTATTTGGTTGATTTTCCTTGCTACACAGAAGCTAAAGTAACTTGTCTATTCTTGTTTATTCCTATGCTTTGGAATCCCAGTGGGAAACCCCTCAACCTGTTCCAGTATCCTGAACCATTTCCCTACATTTTCTTCTAGTGATTTCATAGTTTCAGGTCTTATATTAAAGTCATTAATCCAGCTGGTTACGGTACACATGCCTTTAATCCCAACACTTGGGAGGCAGAGGAAGGCAGATCTCTTGTGAATACAAAGCTGACCTGGTCTACATAGTGAGTTTCAGGGTAGCCAGAGTTACACAGTAAGACTGTGTCTCAAGACAGATGAAAGAGAGAGAGAGGAAGGGAGGGAGGGAGAAAGAAAGAAGCCTCTAATCTGTTTTGAGTTGATTTCTCAAACTGCTGACAAAAGTAGAAAAACTAGATTTCAATTACCCCATATCTTGATCTGAAGAGACTGGACTTTAATATCTCAGCACCCTTATCAAAGATTGGTGATTATAATAATGAATTTATTTCTATGTTCTCTAGTCTTTCCTGTTGCTCTGTTTTTATGTCCACACCATGCTGTTTTAATCACTGCAGCTTTGTAAAATATTTTAAAGTCAGTTAATGTCTCCATTTTTGTTTATTTTGCTGACTATTTTGGGTATTTGGGTATTTTATGGTTCCACATAAATTTTAGAATTTTTTTTCTAATTCTGTAGACTGCTTTCAAAAATACAGAAATGTTAACAATATAGATTCATGAACATGGATTTGTCTTCCCATGTTTTTGTGTCTCTTTCAAAAATTATTTCATTAGGTTTTATTATTTCTATTTTAGAGATTTTTTTAACTCTGACTAAATTTACTTATATTTATTTTCAGAACTACTGTAAATAATATTGCTTTTTCAGATACTTTACAATTAGCATATGGAAACACTACTGTGTAGATGCAAGTTTCTGTCCTGCAGTTGTTCAGTCCCAAAGAAACACAGAGGCTTATATTAATTATTAACTGGCCTATTAGCTCAGGCTTACTATTAACTAGTTCTTACAACTTAAATTAACCCGTAATTCTTGTCTGTTTTGCCATGTGGTTTGGTACCTTTTCTCAGTAAAGCATTCTCATCTTGCTTCCTCTGCATCTGGCTGGTGACCAATTCTCTACCTTTCCTCTTCCCAGAATTCTTGGTCCAGTCACCCCACCTATAGTTCCTGTCTACTGACCAATCAGCACTTTATTAAACTAATATGAGTGACAAATCTTTACAGTGTAGAAGAGCATTGTCTCACAGCATTACTGACCTATGTATGTTAACTTTTTTTTATCCAGCAACATTTTTGAATTCATTGATTAGTTCTGCTTTTTCATGGACTCTTTGGGGTTTCTGTTGTGGAATATTAATTGAAGATGTGTTACATTCATTAATGCTGTGGAATATTTGTTTAATGATGCAAAGATGTGTTAGTGTTACATTCTTTTATATTGCATTCGTTTAACTCTGTGAAGCTCTGTTACTTTGCCTGCATAAAACACCTGATTGGTCTAATAAAGAGCTGAACAGCCAATAGCAAGGCAGAGAGAAGTAGGTGGAACTGCCAGGGAAAGAAAATAAATAGAAGGAAAGAATGAGGAGCAAAGGAGCAAGAAAAGCAGGAGAGGAGGGTTTTAGGGGCCAGCCACCCAGTAAGACAGCCAGCCAAGGAGTAAGAAGTAAAGAAAGATATACGAAAATAGAAAAATATAAAAGTCCAGAATCAAAACATAGACGGGATAATTTAAGAAAAAGGTGTCTAGAAACAAGCCAAGCTAAGGCTGGGCATTTATAATTAAGAATAAGTCTCCTTGTGATTTATCTGGGAGCTGGGTAGTGGACCTCCAAAGAGTAAAGATAACCAACAACAGGTTTCCTGTATATAAGACCATGTCATCTACATGAGACAATCTGACATCACCTTTCCTAACCAGTATGTCTTTTATATTTCTTTCTTTTGCCTGATTGATTGCTCTGGTTAGGTCTTCAAATATCACATTTAATAGAGGTTGTTAGAAATAAGGGTAGTGAAAATAACCTCTGACTTGTACCAGGATCTTAGAGAAAAAGCTTTCAGCTTCTCTCCATGAAACATGTTAGCTGTGGACTTGAGATACGTATGTGTGTGTAAACTTTTATTATGCTGAAATGTTCTTCCTATACCCAATTTATTATTTTAGGTTATGAAAGGTTTTACATGAAATTTATCAAATGCATCTACTAAGGGGACCATACAGTTTTTGTCCTCCCATCTGTCAGTGCTGTAATTTGTATATGGTAAATAGTCCTTGCACCTCTGCAATTAAGGCATTTAATAAGAGTAATAATGTGCTGTTGGATTGCATTCTTAGTACTTTATTAAGATTTTCTGCATCTATGTTCATCAGTATACTGGTGTATAGCTTGTATATGTGTGTGTTGCCTGGTTTTAGTATCAGACAATGTTGGTATGGTAAGCATTTTTAAAGTAATGATATAGGGCCCAGACTGGCCTTGAACTTGAAGTCCTCCTGCCTCAGTATTCTGTGCTGCTCCTAGCACTTCCTTATTCTGGTATGTAGCCACATTGCTTGATGACTTCTAGGTAACTGAGGAAAAGAAAAGTGCTAAGAATTAACAGATTTTTCTCTTATTCCTTTATTTAAAAACATTTTTTGCATGTCCCCAACCTTATCATTATTGAAATATAGCTAATGAGTTTCATTCAGTATTTATGACTCAAATAAATGATATAAAACATATTATCAGGCATAACTGTACTAGTGACATTTCTCCCAATAATGACCCTAGAAAGAATATGTAAGCACAATTATTTAACCTTTAAATATGAGCCTAATTATATAGTATATAAAATATAAAGTTGAATTTGTAGAGCTGGGACATTTCATGAACCTTACCTATAGATTCAGCGGTGAGGAAAACAAACAAAGCTTGTGTTAGCCAAACCCTCAGTGTTGACATCTTGCATTGATGTTCCTGTAAAAGACACACTGTGAAATGTAAAAAACCGTTTTCTTATACACAAGCTAAACAAAGGCTTATTTCTACTGTGCAGCTATTTTCTGAAAGGTGGTAGAATGTCTATGTGAACGCAGAAAGGGAATATTTTTCCACTCACTAAAGTTATGGCTTCACAAAACTGCTTGATGACATCAATAATTAAGGACAAATCCCACTTTTTTATGTGTGAAATCATACATACAAGTGCATGCATGATATGTATGATGTGAGATGGAGGACTTCAGAAATGTCTGAATGGCAAAGTCCCCTCTAAAGAACCTCAGAAGGCCCATACAAATGGGAAATTTAGACTAAAACAGTCTGAGACAGGAGGATGATACCTACAAAGGACTCAAAGATTATAACACCACATAGAAAAGCAAGCATGTTTTTTGAGTAGACAGTTTATAGAAAAATAAACACATGTAACTAAAATGTGAAAAGACATTTTTAAACTACTCACAAAGAGATGCAAGTTAAAAAAGCGATAGGAACGAAAAATGATACAAACACTCTGGAAAAGAGTGGGGCGGGCAAGGCTTTAGTAAGTTAAAGAACACCCTCTAAGGCCTGGCATTACACACCTAACAACGTTATCTAAGGAAAATAAGAACAACGTATGTCCGCACAAAGACATACGCAAATGTTTATAGAAAATTTATTCAGGAAAATCTCAAGCAGGAAACAACCCAATTGTCTATTGATTGGTGAGTGGATAAAGAAAATCAGCTCAGGGCATATCTACAAAACAGAATAAATAGTACACAGCAATAAATGGGAACAAACTAATGATACATCAAGCACAAGGAAAAATCCTCCACAGAAGTGTGTGGAGTGAAAGGCACCAACCACAACAGGTTGCATGAGCAAACTAAGGAGACACATAGCAGATCAGGGATCCCTAAGCTGAGGTAGAGGGGAGAAGGACAGAGTCTTTTGCGATGATGAGGTATTCAGTAACTTGATTTGATTTTGGTGGTGACTTTACCAAGACTATAAGTATTTGTGAAGCTTCACTGAATTGTGCCAACATGACAAAGGCTCTGATCTGAGACTACTCTACTTGGAAACTGATAATTAGCTTGCTGTAGTCTCATTGAAACCTGCAAAACATTGTAAGACCTTGAGTTAGGAACAAAAGACAAAATTCTTAGCAGCAGCAACAAAGTTTCTTTTGCTAACTACTAGCTCATTCCGCAGAGTTCTGTAAAGTCAGGTGACACCTGCAGATAGCAATTGTCTTACAAGACAAAAAGATCTGGCTTAGGAAAGCACACGGTAAAGTGAGTAGGAGACATTCTGGCCTTTTACTCTAGGGCCATTACAGCTACCTCTTAAACTGCAAGCAAGCCTTCCTAAGAGAAACAGCATTTCAACATCCTTGAAATGATAGTAAGGGTGAGGCAGTCAGGGCTTTTGCAACTATGACATACAGTATGCAAAATATAATGACCCACTCTTTTTAGTGTTTACACATTGAACCTTAATTATAACCAAATAACACTATACAGACAAGGTCTACACACATCGAAAGAAACACGTGCTAATGTCTTCCAAAGGGTATACATATAGAAATGGTTCATGGATGCTCAAGGCAGGTGCAGCTCCACAGATCAGGTTCTCAGTATACACGGGGCGTAGGTTCGACCCCCAGCAATAAGAAAAACCAAAACACATCCAAAAGCGACTAAGAAGCAGCCAGACAAACTGGCCGAGTCAAGTAACCGAGCCATAGCAATCAGTAAGAAGAATGTGCAAGTCTGCACAGCCTGGTGAACTCTCGCACGCACTACAGAACTAGAGCGGGGTGGGCCTGTGACTGCGCAGTGCCATGAGGAAATGCAAAAGCTTTCACTGTGGTGACTAGAAGTACTACTTCCTAATTTTAAAACTCTCACTGAGATGTGAGGAAACAGCGTTTATTAAAGTGCCTGACATCAAAGTACAGATGGGTTCTGTGTTGTATCCTGTACAACCAACTTCGCTTATGGCTTATTTTGTTTTAAAATGGACAGTATTCTGCAGAATTTTTGATTCTGTTGAGAGTAAATATTCAAATTAGAGGTGGATTACATGTTCCTCTTATTCCATAGTTCTTGCAGAATATGCACATATTGCAAAAATACTGCATACAATGACTTCCTTGAATTTGTAAAGGCTTTCTAGGAAGCTTTTACAAAGCAAAAACATGACTAGTAACTGCAGATGCAAGAAAGGTTCATTTCAGAACTGAGTGGCTCTTCTATGTAGGTGGTTCTTCGACTCTAGCAAGCCGACAGTGGTGTGCTAAAAGGTGTGTCAGCAGTGACTTCCTCGAGTAATGCTCGGCACCAGATTATGGACGGTTTGCTTGAGAACTGAGAACAAATACGCAGCAACTGCTTCGCTACTAGCTCTTTTATTCCATGGATTTCTCAAGCAGTGTAATTATAACTGATGAATATTTAATAACTGTGCCACTAAGTATTTTTGCCTACACTCTGACTTTTATATTTATTTCCATTTACAAAAAGCTAACAAGGGCAGGATGAAGACTGAGTAAGGAAGGACTGCATTCACTGAGCAGGATACCAGTATCAGCTGTTACTATGACAAGAGAACAGCCAGGACTGCAGACCTTATGTGAAGCCCAGCTGGGTTCCCTGATGAGTTGGGGAGAGATCAGATGATCTTTATAGAACGTGTTACTGGGACTCCGTCTGCAAAATACTAGCCATAACTACATTAAAATGAGCTAAATTATTTTACTATCACCCACCCTTCACTCCTTTCCAGTTTATGCTAACAGACACTGAACTGTTTTGTTGCACAGAACGCTATCATACTAGTCATTTTTTCTTTTTTTTTCCTAAGGTTTTTCAAGACAGGGTTTCTCTGCAGCTTTGGAGCCTGTCCTGGAACTAGACTGGCCCTGAACTCATCACAGAGATCCACCTGCCTTTCAAGGAGTGAAGGGATTAAAGGCCTACCTACACCACCACTGCCCGGCTATTTATTGGACTAATTACTTACCCAACTCACAGAACTAGCATATGAAAAGGCATGGATCTGAAGCAAGTCCTCTGCCTCCAAATGTCCTGTTCCTTCCTCTGGGTCTCCCTGTGAAGACAGAGAGTCTTGTTCAGAAAGCTGACTTTGATAAGCATTGTACTAGGATCTTTGAGAACTTCTATTTTGTTCATATTCAGCCCTACTCCTTCTCCAACTCCCGGATCCATCTGCACATGTGTTCTTTAAAATCCTTCACCGGCATCATGTTTTTGAGTAGCACACATGAGAGAACTTCAAAATAATCCCACAAACACTTGGGTGAGAATATTCAATAACTCAGTGGTTATCAGTATGTCTTTTTCCTCCTTCAAGAAAAGGTTTTGCTATGTTGTCCTGGTTGGTCAATAACTACTAGAGTTCAAGTAATCTTCCTGCCTCAAGCCTTTGGGACCACTAGGGCCCAGTTATGTCAAATAGTGGTTCCTTTCATGGGGGGTCATCTAAGACCATAACAAAACAACAAAAGAAAGATATTTATATTATGGTTCATAACAGTAGCAAAATTACAGTTAGAAAGTAGCAATGAAAATAATTTTATGGTTGGAGGTCACCATAACATTAACTGTATTAAAGGTTTACAGTGTTAGGAAGGTTGAGAACTACTGCTTTAATACACAGTCGCAAGTATTAAAGTCACCTACATCTAACTCAACGCCCTTGATGTCTTGTAATATCACGAGAACATTTTGTTGAAGGTAATACTAGCTGGGTCCTTTGCCTTAGAAGGATAACAAACACCTTTCGTCTTCCACCTGCATCGAGTTAAAACTGCTGACTCCTCAACTGTCCAGCCATGCGCGGTACTAGGTTAAATTGAGCAGTGCCAGCTATTTTTTGAAATAACTTAAACCTTAGGCAAAGAATTGAATCTTGTATTGCTGCTTTCTACATGTTACATCTTTGATATGACACAATAACAAGGAATTAAACTTTTTACATTTTTAAATTTTCAAATGAAAAATGGTGTGTGTGGGGGTGAGGGCATGTGAAGTCTCTATTAATTTTACCAAGAAAAACAGCTAGTGAAAATGTTGGATACTTTCATAAAATTCTACACCTACATGTTTGTGTTGTGTAAGTAAGCATGTATTTCTTACTTTATACAGTCGGGCTCACACACGTGATGAGTGCTCTGACCGACAGACTGGACCTCTATGCGCACTGCACAGGTAAGTCTGCAGCCTGTGCTCTCCCACAGGGCTCTTTCTCAGCCTCTTCGAACTGCTCCCACTGCCCTGCTCTCCTGGTGTCTGTTTTCTCCTTCATAAGATCTGAGACATCTGAAACAGACTGGCAAATATTTTATGTACTCAACCAGATAAATGTTTAGACTTGCTTTACAGAAAGACTGCAAGTCAGATTTGGTCTGTAGGCCAATGTTTGTCAAGCCCTACTCTAGATTGCCACATAATTTTCTTACTTTGCTTACTGTATGTTCAAGGTTGAACTGTGTCCCCTATAAAAGACGGACTCAAGTCTTAACTCCTAGAACCTCAAATATGACCCTCTTTGGAAACAGGACCATTGCTGATGTGATTAGTAACAAAGCCCTAGAATTTGAAACATTAGAAAAAAATTTTTTTATAAGAGAGACACAGAAAAATGCCATATGACAGACGGCAGAGCCTGGAGTGACACAGCTATAAGCTAAAATAATACTGGAGGCCAGGAAGAGCCAAAGCAGGCTTTCCAGTCTCAGGACTTCTGGAGAAAATAACATACTATAATTTTGTTTATCATCCTGTAAATTTACTTATTTGTTAGTTTTAGTTGGTTTTTCCAGACAGGCTTTCTCTATGTAGCTCTGGCTATACTGGACTCGCTCTGTGGACCTACGCTGGCCTCAAACTTAAGGAGATTCACCTGCTTCTGCCTCCCAAGTGCTAGGACTAAAGGCGTGCACCACCACTGCCCAGCATTTCTACAATTTTGAACCACCTGATTTATGACACTTTGTTGCATTAGTCCTAAGAAATGAACACAATGTGTGTATTACCCAAATAGATTGTAAGCAAAGGAGGCAGTTTTCTATGTTTGTGACATATCTCTAGAATTCAGAACCATCTTAGCATATTATATGCTTATTAAAGAAACATTTGAATGTGTATATAATATATAATACTGCAACTTTTTGTTTGGGCTTTTTGTTGTTGTTGTTTTGTTTTTGTTTTTCTTGAGACATGTTTTCTCTTTGTAACAGTCCTGACTGTTCTGGAACTTGCTCTGTAAACCAGGCTGGCTTTCAGAGATCTGCCTGTCTCCACCTGGGATTAAAAGCGTGCACCACCACCACCCAGCTAAAATACTGCAACTTAACTAGTGCTGAGTCTGTGTGCAGACACATGCCATAGTTTTAAGAAATGAATACTAGGGTTAGAATGGCTGGGCCATGTGGTAGGTGTTATGTTTAGCTATAGAGCTTTCTGGATGGTTTGAACATTTAAATATTTGCTAACTTTTAATTAGACTTGCTTCATTATTATTAGGTATGACAGTTTTGAATATATACTCTGGATATAAGGCCTTTGTTAGAAATTTGATTTGTACATTATTGTTCTGCAGTCTGTGGCCTGTCGTTTTATTAAAAAACTTTTAAAAACCTTTTTTAGTGTGTACAAGCACTATGTTCTTATATAACACTTTATAAATCAGACAACAAGACAAGAGGTTTGCCTTTTCCCACCTATCTGCGTATTCTTATGCACCTTTTCCACTATTGTGATAGTTTCACCAGTTTTGAAATATGTGGCTGCTACAATGTCAAACAAAGATAAAACGCTAAGATAGCAGGACTCCTAGATAGTTAATAAAGTGTTTGAATAAATAATTATTTTTTTAAAAAACCACTCCTGCACATCAGTAATAACCAACTAAGAAATATAATAGAAAAAAATAGTACTCATAAAAGCACCAAAAGCAACACTAGAATAGGAAAAATCTAGTCAGAACTATACAAGCATTTCACAATATAAAAACATAACACAACTTTGACCCAATAGCAAAATAGTTTATTATAGAACTTTACACATTAATTAAAATTTCACATTAAAAATTAGAGACTAAGGGCCAATATTCAGACAACAAAAAGAGGATTTGGTGTACCATCATTCAGACATATCATAAAGAATAAAACATGCATGGGCACATAAGAACAGACAAGTCAACAGCATGAAATAAAAGTTCAAGCATATATAATCACTTTTAAGACTGGGATGTAGCTCAGTGGTTCACAGCACATCTTCATGTGTATGACTTTGTTTTGATCCCTTTGTTTGACCAAAACAAACAAACAAAAATCCCAGATAAATAATAAAAAATTTATAAGCTGGGCATGCACACACCTGTAAGTCTCAACTGGGAGGCCGAGGAAGGAAAATCAATTAAGCCTAAGACTTGGAGGCTAGCCTGGGCAATATAGGGACAGCACACAAAACAAAATTTGATTTTACATATATATGTATATGTGTGTAAAGTATATGATATATAAACATGTGTGTGGATGTATGTACGTATGTACATACATATCTTATATATATTGCCTCTCGTGTCATTATTCAAAGATATACTTTAGAACAAATCCTATGAGGAAAAGTACAAAAGGATATTTCTATTATACAAACATATTTCGAAGTTAATAAAAAATAAGCACAAAAGTCAGATTTTATAAACATATTGGAAAACACAAAACATTTATGACCTTTGAGAACAAATCTTTTACAAGTTATCTTGCCAATTTTAGTCAAATGAGAGTTTCATGAGTACTTTAATAAAGATCCATGTTCTCACCATCACTTAAGACCTAAAACACTGCAAATACAATTGATGACAAACAGTTCTCAACTACAGGAAGCTAAACGCTAACAGGTAAAATATGTGCAAAGTGACTTGGGAATAGAATATCGTATTCAGGGCTCGGGGCACCCAGCTATAAAACAAGGTTACAGTTTTGAGAACAAGAAAACTGTGTAGGGTTGAAGACCACCAATGGGAAGGTCTACCAACAAGAACTGTGCTATCTAAAATAGAGCTCTGATGAAATCAGCTTGCACTAGGGGGTGCAATTGCAGGGGATATATGTAAGACAGGACCTCCACACAAGAAAGGACTGCACAGGAGACAGCACCCCACTATTTACAAGTAATAATTAACCCACCCTTCCTTAAAGCAAAGGATGAAAGTGGCTACTAAAGAGAATCTGAAATTTTGGAAGCAGGACATTCAACTTTTCACAGGGCAGCTCACCTGCTTTACTGAAAGGCATTTATTTAAGTGCTTGTCTGGAGATCAGTCCAGGCAGCTTTAAAGCCATCAATCTAGTCTCAGCACACACTAACAGACACAGCGCTCTGATTGGGGATTGGAGAAACTCACAAAATCACTCTAAACGAAAAAGTCCTGGCAGCCCTGTGACAGCACAAGTGTTTCTGAGGTCTTCGTTTACCTCCTTGCTTTTTAAATTCCTCATAGCTAGCTTCTGGTTCAGAATGCAACCACACAGTGCAGCTGGTTCTTTCCTTTATCCACTTTTTTGTATTCTCTGCTAGCTTTTATCTCCTGCCATGAATAAACCCAAAAGTAAAGTACTCAGGATCTACTTTTCTTTTAAAATATTTACTTTGAAGACATGTAACTTCAACTATTACCTTACCTTCAAAAACAAATTTCAAAAATTCTGCTTGAATCTTCAATTCTAGTTATGTATCATCTTAGATATTCTACATCTGATATAAATCAATTTAATAAATCTCCCCCTCAAAAGTACCTACAAACGTATATGCTCATGTACACATACAACGTAATGGACCAACACTGAACCCCCCCCCACACACACACACATCAATAAACTCTTCATTTTCGGTTGCCTAGGTCAGTAAAGTCTGTTCTCTGATCTACCCTTTAACTTGACTTCTGTTACAATCCTTACCCAGACTTCTTCCACGGCCTCTCATCTGCCTGTCTTTCTTGCTGACTGGACCTGACCACAGCACTTAACGATGGCTACCGCAGCTCCTTTACCACCACCTCCTCTTCCTCTGATCACAGCACTTATAAGATTTCGTCTATCAGAGAACTGGTTTCATCTATCTGCACTGTCCAATTGATCTCCAATAGCCAGATTTAAAAACAACGGTAATAGAGGAGGCTGGGGTACAGTTCATAGTAGAGCACTTGCTTCCAGTGTGGAAGGGCCCTGGTTCAACTCCCAGCCCACTACGTAAGACAGACCCTTTCCTTAGATGTCTCTCAAACGATTCTGTTATGATCCCAGAGAGAATTACAAGCAATCTGGCTTTTTACTCCAATTATGCTGAAATTATTCTTTTAGTTTTCCAACTGCAAAGTGAACATTTAAGCTCCTCGTTTTTCATGGCCTCAGCAAATTGGTCTGACTTTCATCATTTCCATGACAGCCACACCTAGATGGTAAGCTCCAGTGACAACAGACTTATAGACTTCCTCAAAACACCTTCTCTGGAAGGTGTGCCTGCCAGGCATTACAGTTTGATTCTACAAGGCCAGTGCCCTGCGGATTCCGCCCTGTTCCATTGTTTATAACCCAAATGAACATCTTGGTGGAATTTTCCCCACAAGCACAAACATCTGTCTTCCCACTGCACTTTCAGAGCTCCCTAAAAGGATTCAAACTTGAGCACAGTAATTACAGCTTCATAAGCTGAGAATTCTGAAGCCCTTAGCAAACAACTGAAGGGAAGGTTGGTATATGTATGTATGCACATGTGTAAGTGGTACTGATGGAGAATTATGCATGTATGCAGTGCTGAGGAGGACTGAACCAGGGCGGGCACATGCTGAGCAAGTACTCTCCTATTGGGTACGTTCCCAGGCTAATAATGAGCTTTAAAAGACCTGGCAGAACCATTTTACACTGTCACTCATGTAGACAATATGAAAAAGTAACATGTACTACAGTTAAGAGTTCAGCCTAAACTCAGGTTATTTAAGTATAAATATAGAATCTGACGATAATGTCTGTGTTTGGAGGCTTGCTGTTGAACACCAGAGGCTAACTTATTAACTACTTCTATAAGACTATGTTCAAACAGAGAATGACATACAAAACTGCACAAGCTACTGGTTATTGAAATGAATATACTGTAAGTGACAGCACATGGCAGTCCTTTATGAAGTTCTACAGTCTCCGTTCTATGTTTGGAACAGGATCTCTCTAGCTTCCCCTTTATCCAAACCTTATCCAGGTCTCAAGGCTGACCTCTAGGAAACACAATGACTACTTCAATTCCAATCTTTACGTCACTCATTATTTACTTGAAACTCCTCTGTATCCAGGTGATTTTTCACATACGTGTCAATCCAATTTTGCAAACTTTCAAGAACCTAGATACTATCTCAGGAATCTTTATTAATTCTCCACAGAAGGCTCAGTGCTTAGTAAAATAATCTCAACAGAAACCTCACCTGCGATCAAACCACTCGGCAATCAAAGACACGGAGAAAGCTGTGAGAATTTCCATGTTCCTTTTAGCAACATGTATCAGGGCCAGGTGATATGTGGCAAAACGAGGTCTGAAATCATGTCTAGGGAAAACCCCTTTCTGCTACTGCAGTGCTGTGGGCAACACTCAAATTATACTAATGAATTTTCTATAAGAAATCTGCCAATAGGGCAGTTTGTGAACACAGGATTTGGAGTCATATAATTTTTGAGCCTGTCTCCATTTCTAAAAAGGAGATATTGCAACACTTACTTCACAGGTTTATAATAATCAGCATTCACCCCAGTATTTAACTGAAATGTCACATTCTCTTAAGAAAAATATTTTTAAATGAAAACTGTCATAAATAAAATAGAACAAAATGTCCAGTTACATAAGAACGTTGTAGTAAATTAGCAGGTAGCAGTGTTTATGATATTCTAGATCACCTATGTCAACAATACAAATGAGAAGAGTGAAAAAAATTCTATTATAAAGTTAATTGTTATCTGGCATTTCCCCCTTGCAATTTTTTTCTTTCATCTGTGTATAGAAACAAATGGACATAATTATTCCCTAAAAGAAACATGTGGAAAACACAATTTAATCTACAATCAGATTAATTCTTTTAATACAGTATTCCAGCTTAGAGTTCAAAAATAATTCAAAATGTTAAATATGAACATAAAATTAAGGTGACGGCAATCATCCCCTCTAATAATGAGTCAGTAATTTCAAATTAAGAGTTGTTCCAACGGGAAGCTGGCAGTCACACATGATCTAGAAGGGTTTGTTTACAGCACTGAGCAGACCAAACAGCTTAATCTTGCAGAGGATTCACCCTGACATTCCAGTATCAACTGACGACTTTTGAAGCAGTACAGCTGCTGGAATGTTCAATAACTATACAAATTAAGCTCAAATGAGTTTCCTTTTGATGGAAAAATGACGAAAAGATCAGTGGGACAGGCCTTTGACAATATGTCTTGTTTGGCGTTCTGAATTACAACGTCAATGTCGTTCATCAAGGAAAGAAGAGAGCCCCCTGCTACTTGGAAAAACAAAAAAGAACAAAAAAACGTTTACACTTAGGAGAGGAGGTTACAGACAGATGGGATTGCTCTCGGGCTGTAAAGGCAAGTGGGATTTATTAGGAAGGGGGCGTAGAAGGGACCGGAGGGAGCGTTAATATTCATAACCACTGAACTTTCTCATCAACGCCAAAACGTTGCGATTTCTGGGTGAAAAGTTCACTTTGGTAAAGAGAAATCAAGAGCAGGGAGTGAAGTCAAGTCTGGGGCGGGTGGCGTTTCAGGAGACATAGAAGACTACACTTTTTGGAGCCATGTCCATAGCATAGCTGGTTCAGGGGACAAGGCACGGGAACTGGGAGAACGCGGGACGCGGTCACCCAGGACGCGCGATCCCGAGGGAACTTTGGGGTGGGGGGGGGCTCCGGAACTGTGCGTCAGGAACGCGGCTGGAGAAGACGAGTGACAACGCCAGGGAAGTGGGAGCCAGGCGTGGGGACGGAAGGAATGCGGGGATTCCCAAGCCGGCCNGCCCGCCCCCCAGAGTCGGAGCCCTGGAGCTGATTGGCTTGGATCAGTCCCGGAGCGCGCTACCATTGGTCCGGGGTCGCCGGAGGCGAAGGGGCGGGACTGCGTGCTGCTGCGATTCCCGTAATGCTGCTCCCGGCATCCCGGATTCCCGTGGCTGAGCCCCGTCTTCTCTCCCAGACGAGATCGAAGGCTTCCCCGCTGCCGCTCCTCTGCGGGTGGCCGGGCGGAAGGTTCTGTTTTCCCGAGGGTAATGGGGTCGCGGACCGCAACCCGCGGATCCCTCTCGCCCGGCCTCGCCTGCCTCCCTGGGCGGTCTTCCCCGAGGGCCTGCTAGCCTCGGGAGACAGCCCAGAGGCCCTTGGGGCTCTGGAGGCAAGGGAGCTCCCTGGGGACAGGGCAGGGCTTGGTGGCTGTAAATGCACACGCCAGTGGTGACCGCTTCAGTCCTAGGCTTAAGTAAACGAACCTTACTTCTGTGCTATGTTTTGTTGTTAGTAAATGAGTTTGGGTGTGATTGATTTGATCAGTGAGTCCCAGAACTGGTGACTTGCCATGAAACTCAT
>LOEQ01003215.1:19845-31798 GCA_001685075.1 Bramus lutescens | reverse complement strand
AGGAAGGAAGGAAGGAAGGAAGGAAGGAAGGAAGGAAGGAAGGAAGGAAGGAAGGAAGAAGAAAGAAAGAAACAATGGCCTAATTAGGAAAACAAAGACAGTATTTTCCCACTGTCATTACTTAGCATGAGTTAAATAACTTTATCTTTGGATTGGTTTAAAATGTCTGCTGTTGGACTTACTAACTTGAGTTTCATTTAAAATTGATGAATAAATTTTGCCTCTGATTTATAAAATAAGCCTGAATGTACTTCTGCCATTTTTTCATTACCTATTTATATGAAATGTGAAGAAGTATTCTAAGTACTGAAGACTATAAAACCAAAAGATCAATCAACTGGATAATACTGGAGATGCTCTCTGTCCCAAAGAATCCAATCTTCAGAATCAGGGCTGGGAAGAGGGCTCAGTGATCCTGGTCTGCAAGCATAATGACCCAGCAGTCATGTGAAAAGCTGGGCGTGTTGTGTTTTCAACTGTAACTCCAGTGAGGTAGACAGCAGAGGCAGGAGGATTGCTAGGGCTGGCTGGTTGCCAGGTCAGCTCCAGGCTCAGTGAGTGGGAACTTGTCTCAAGGACATAAGGTAAAGGGTGGTGCTTCTGTGTGGGTGTGTAAGGACATGTACACCTGCACACCTGTACACAGTTGCACACATACACACACATTCACACACATAGCACACACGTGACTTCTGTAAGATGCAAGAGACGGCATGCCTGGCTGTCTACATTTAAAAACACTGTTTAAAAAAACTAAAAAATGTACCAACATGGTAATATCCCAAAGTCATAAGATGTTTATATCATAAACAAATGATATATACACACAACAAACACACACACACAATCATAATACAACTTAAAGAGGAAATCAGGATGGCAGTAATAATGTTCACTTCTGAGCTAGTCAAGGTAGCTAACTCTTCTAGCAGTGAAATCTAGTATTTCATTGTTGGTATAACATACAGACAAAGAGGTGACTGTCAGAGTAGGAAGGCAGAGTCTGCAGACACTGGGATTTGACTCTCATTCTCTTTAACACTGTGGAAATAGCATTCACAGCTTACAGAGTAGACAGTTACTTTCACAATATAGAATTCATCTTCAGAGAGAGTTATGTATCAGTGACTCTCCTTAACATTCCTGAGAAGTGCACAGGCCTCAGGCAAGCTTTGATCCACACTGCCTAAAGGGTCCAGCCTTCCCTCCATCTGTCCGTTCAGCCTTGACAATATGGCTGTAGTCTTGCTTTCTCCTCTGTGGTTGCCTGAGTCATTTTCATGTCTTCCGTCTCTGGTAACTAAATGACTCCAGTAGCTTCAAGCCTCCCACCTGCACACCATTCCAGCAGATGCATGAACTCTTGTCTTTCCTCGAAGCTCTAGGAAATTTCTCCCCGTGTCTCATCAGATTACGTGTCCATACCCAGAGGAGCTACGTATGATGATTGCCTGCAGTTCATTG
Organism: Bramus lutescens; assembly: GCA_001685075.1. Classification (NCBI taxonomy): domain Eukaryota; kingdom Metazoa; phylum Chordata; class Mammalia; order Rodentia; family Cricetidae; genus Bramus; species Bramus lutescens. The sequence continues at coordinate 30,334 of LOEQ01003215.1, read as the reverse complement.
GATTCCCTTTCTGTCAGTCATCGCAGCCCTACATCTAGGGATGGAAGGGGGCATTTCCCCATAGCAAGTACGGGCTTCTTGGAGAAAATGTACACTGGCTGGAAGAGGCAGCTGTCCACTATGCTCTCATGACTTCAAGTTTTCGTGACTGCCATCCTGACTTCCTTTTTAAATTTTATTTATTATGATTGTGTGTTTGTTGTGTGTATGTGTGTGTTTATATCATTTGTTTATGATATAAACATCTTATGACTTTGGGTTATTACCACATTGGTGCATTATTTTTAGTTTTTTTTCTAACAGTGTTTTTACATGGATTTACTTTGTTTCTTTTGTTGCCCCATATCCTAAATAATCCCCTATGTTGTTTGTAAACTCATTTTACTGACTATACTCATGACATTTTTATTAGCTCATTGAAATCTCCCAATGGAGCCTGCACAGATATCAGCAGTAACACAGCTGGCCGCTATATTTTCTTCAGATTGGCCTGAGTTAATGTCCTGGAAGGAAGAGTGCCCAGTTGCTCCCCCATTAGTCTTGCCTTTGTTATAGCCAAACCTTGAGAGTTCTTTCTCCGCTCGACTTCTGAGGCTTGGCTGGGGAGGGGAGAAGATGGAGAGAAGACCAGTTCAAACATCAGGTCCACCTTGTGGTTCCTTTGCCCATCACCACCATTTCCTAATAACAAAAACACTAGACACCAGTTCACACTTCCTTGTAGCTTAAGACACTTCCCATTTTGTGTAAAAAAAAACAGCCAAAAGTGGAAGAAGTCACCACTAGGGTCCTGGAGATCCTAGGTGGAAGAAGCTAGCATCAAACAACCTTGAAAACCAGCAGCACTCCTTGGCATTGGTCTCTTAAGAAACACAGGAGCACCTCTATGAAAGGTGATGCTCATTTGGGTTGCAATTTTCATGGGTAAGAAGGCCAATTCCTTTAGGCTTTTCCCAGAATGTTTCAGATCCTAAATTTGTGAGCCCAAACTTATGTGTTCATAGTCTAAGCAAAATAGTCAAGTTGAACTTGGGAATTAATAGTTGACTGCATGCCAACCAAAATATTTATCTTCTTTGTTACAACCAGCGAGTTCCAGGATTTTTCATGAGCCTTTCTTATATAAGGAAACAGGGCATTTCATTAAAACTGCCCTGGAGGAAATTATATGATAGCCTTTGTAAAAATAATGTTCTAGAAAGGAGGGATGGGACAATTCCAATATTGGGAGAATGATGGGCTTCATTTTGTGACTTCGGCTGGCTGGATGCTGTGTGTGCTGCCAAAGCTCATGGTAACCACATTGTAAGCAAAGGGAAAGGTTCTGGTTAAGGGGTTAGAGGCGGTTGGCTCTGTTTTCCTCTCTGCTGGGGCTGTGCCTTCTCTTGCATCTGACAGAATTAGTAATCTTTACTATGTCTGATGAAGAATCAAGAGGAATGTCTAGATGTAGAGGTAGGAGATTTGGAGGCTCTGTTATGGAAACACGGAAGCTGGTTTCCTTATCTGTGAAATGGGAATACAGTCTCATCCACCAAGGGATTGTGAAATAGAATGTCATCTATGTGAAAATGACTTCTTTTTCTACAATTTTCATCTATATTGTTATCATTGTTTTTACTTTAATGCTTGCTTGTGATGACTTACAATTTGACTGTAATATTTTACAATTTGACTGCGATAGCTTAAGTTGGAATTTGTGGTTTAAGTTCTCAAAGTAACAATAAATGGCAGATCCTTCGCACACCCAGACATGCACACGCACACAATTAGTGTAACTAGGGCTTACCTTGAACTCACAATCGTCCTGCCACAGCCAGCTGAGTGCTGGAGTTGCAGACCTGTGTTCCCATGCCTGGCTGCAGCATCTTTTGTCAGTAGATATCTGAAATTCTCTCGAGCAATGGTGGAGGCTGAAGAATAAGTATTGGATTTTGCTTTTTTTTCTTATGTTACCTTATTGTATTATCTGTGAAGGTGTAGCTCAGAGAGCATTGCTTACTCATGGTTTAGGATTAGAAATAATGCCCACTATATGCCAATCAAGACTATGTCCCAGGTATGCTACTCAGATAACAAGCTAAGGAGACAGCTTAAACCTTTTGCTTTTGTGAATATTGATATTACTCTCCCCCATTACAGATGAAATCAAAGATCTGGGAGGCAAGTGCCCTGGCTTTTTATGTGTGAGTGTGTGTGTGTGTGTGTGTGTGTGTTGTTGTTGTTGTTGTTTGGTTGGTTTGTTTTTTGGCAACTGGACACAGGTAGGAAGTTATCTGAGAAGAGGGGACCACACCTGAGAAAAATGCCTTCATAAGTTTAGCCTCTGAGGCACTTTCTTAATGAGTGATAAATGTGGGAGGGCCCAGCCTGCCTTGGCAGTACCACACATGGACATGTGGCCCTGGAGTGTGTAAGAAAGCAGGCTGAGCAAGCCATAGGAAACAGGCCAGTAAGCAATGATCCTCCATGGCTCCTCNTGGAGCTCCTGCTGAGCAAGCCATAGGAAACAGGCCAGTAAGCAATGTCCACCATGCCTCCTCCTGGAGCTCCTGCTGAGCAAGCCATAGGAAACAGGCCAGTAAGCAATGGATGACAGTAAAGACAGCCAATTAGTTGAAAAGTCTATTCCTCTTTATGTGGGGCACCATATACAGTGGGTCCCAAGGAGTCCCTCCCAGCTCTATTATAAGGCTGAAAGAATTTTGTACATTGAACACACACATGTTTCATTGGGAAATCCCGTTGCCTGTACAGGGCACAAGGCCATGAGGGGGTGGGAATGACTAAGTCTGGCCTAGATCATCTGGGGCTGGGCCCTGACTGCAGCTTCCTGACCCTACCATCTTTGGCAAACTGCAGTCACCGGACTTTGCATTTGTAATAGGTAAAGGGAGGCTTAATAAAGATTGTCCTTAGCTGTTACACAAGGCTGGTGTGAGGGCCCCATGAAAGAACAGACAGAAAGGGACTGTGAGCACTAGAGAGTGCTGGTTGGATGGAACGGGCAGTACCTACTGCAGGGTTAGAGAGGTGGTACTGGGAGTTAGGGATGTTCCGAGAGGGAGGATGGTGGGGTTATTTTACATCTCGTTGTTAGTTAAGGCACAGCAGCAGGACAAGCTGCACTCCAGGTCCTGGCTCCCTTGGCGTCCCTGACTAAGAACAGCTGCTATAATTTGAAACTTGAACGTCCCCTGAAGGCTCACGTGATGAAAAGTTTGCCTCATTAACTATTGGTGGGGGTAGATCCTTTAGGAGGCAAAGACGGGAAGAAAGTTAAGGCAGCGGAGCTTGCTTCTGAAGGGGATGTAGCACCTGGGCCCTTTTTGGTTTTCTCTTTGCTTCTCAGTAACTTTGCAGCGAGCAAGCCTCTTCTACCATGCATTCCTGCCATTGTGTGTTTTGCCACTACCAGCCCAAAACAACAGAGGCATGCAACCATGAATTGAAACTTCTGATACAAAGCAAACCTTTCATAATGATTTGTCAAGGACAGGCCTTGACAAAAATACTTCTTACCAGGGTAAGGGCATGGGAATTGGAAAAATATAAGTAAAGAATATGAAGACGCATAAAAATAATAAGGCAGAAAACATAGAACGTATCTGGAGGGCATCCCAGTGATTGAAATGCTGAAAATCACCCCTTTTATTTTTTCACAGCTTTTATACCCAACATAAACAGGGGAAGAAGGTAACAGAAGACTTTATTAACCTGATACAAAAGGGTAACTCACATAGTCAATGGCCTTATCACTCTGAGACATCAAATCATTAGCATTCTGTTGTCTAGGAAGGTGCTCTAGGTAAGGTATGCTGAAGACTGCCCTTCCCTAGGTGACCTCCTAGTTACTAAAGAAGGAGCAGAAGTACATTTGCATATCCTGACCTCCTGTCAGGAGGGCAGCTACTTACTAGAGTGAGCTATCTTAATTTAAAAGAACCAAGCATTCACCTCCTGAGTAGGATCTGCAACATAAGCTTGTCAAATCTCCAAACTCTCTGAATGGGCCTGCATTTTTTGGTCTCCTCAAATCTTTTATCACAGTGGCAGAAAACAGACTAACCCAATAGGAGGCTGTGTAGAGGCCTTCACCTCCCATAATCACAGATGAACGAGAAGCCAGTACCAAGCCACAGAAAGGTTGGGCCCCTAACAATGACTACTATTTATCTGTTTGTTGAGCACTCACTATGTGCCAGACAGGATGCTACGTAGTCTATGAACATGACCATTAAAAAGAATTTCTCATGTCCTATAATGAGGCCAAGATGATTAGAATTCCCATTTTACAGACAAGGGAACAGAGAAGTCAATTGACTTGCCTGGAGGTTGTAATTAGACAACAGCTTCCTCCTAGAGAGACCTGTGTGGTGCAGTGACCACATCTTCAAACACTAAGCTACACTGTAACCCCCCAGTTCTTGTACAGTCCTCACACTCTCTGCTTCCTACCACAAAGCACAGACCTGTCTGTGCTATCTAGCTTCCTAAGAGAGCAGACACAGAAGGCCTAGGTGCTGATGCAGGGTTTTTTCTGTTTCTTCCTCACTGAACAGGTGTCTCCCCCACCTCTCCAGACAGATCACGGTAGGATGACAGTCACAATTATAGTGGGATTTGATGAGGTGGTCACAGTTAGAGAATATCCATGGCTTAATGATGGGATCAGCATCTGGTACCCCAGCATTTCCTTCTCCAAAGAGCAGGAGGGCAAGTCATCATTCACATGTCTACTTTGTCATGTCCAGTGCCAGGGGCCAGGGTACAGGGGAGAAAACAGAAGGCCATATGTGATGGAAACACAATGGAACTTTCCAGAGTAAGTGGAATTGAATCCCGAGGAGGGCAGACAGTTTGGACAGAAAGATCAAGGTGCCTTGATTGACCCATGAAGGACTTGGGAGAGTGGGTGGGATTTGACTCAATAAAAAGGGAGGAGACTGATGGGAGAGCACTTAGAGAAGGTGACTTTTGTGAGAAACAGAGGATAGAGCAACAATAGGTTGCAAATGAGTTGAAATGAGCACTGGTCTTGGGATGTCTTCAGCTACTTGAAATGGAAATGCCTTAAACCGTCGATCCTGACCGGTGTATACCAATAACTTTGTGCTCTTCAGGGGAGGAATGAAGGAAAAAACAGTCAATCATGATTGTGTATACCAGTAACTTTGTGCTCTTCAGAGGAGGAAGGGAGGAAAGGTAAGAAAAGGAAATACAAGAAAATGAAGAATTGACTTAAATGAGTTAGTTGTTCACAGTCTAGAGGTATAGTGAGTTTCTGAATGGATTGAATTAATAGTCACAGAATGCCATTAAAGAGCCAGTACTTGGTTCATGGCATCATAGCAATCAGGCAACATGCTCCATCTTGTGCATCCAACAAGAGAGATTCATTATCTTCCCAAGATGTCACAAGAAGGCCCTTCTTTGTATTTCATTGGCTCAATCTGGCTTTATCGCTGTCTGTTCTTATATAAAACAATGGTGAAGGGAGTGGAATATGACTGGTTTCTATTAGCCTGGAATAAAGGCAGCTTTGTGCTCCAGGGTTTCTGATGTCATAGGTCTGGGGCTATTTTGCATTCAAAAATTGCCATGTCACAAATGCATTGCTGTTCCAGGGCCACACTTTGAAGACTGGTATAAAATATGCAAGGGTGACAAATGATGATGCTTTGGCCACTGTGTCCCCCAAAGTCAGGGCAGCCTCAGTGTCCTGCTTTGCCTGCTTCTTTATGCTGCAGTTGCTGGGTACAGAACTCTCCACTCTCAAAGGGGTTCAATCATTTCCACATAAACATTTGACACCCAGATGATTGAGGTTTAAGAAAGAGTCTATGCTTTTGGGTTCTGAGAGTACCAAACATTTATTAGAGATTAATATTTTTAAAGGAACATAGTGTGGAGTTCATGAGAGAACAGGATTGAATGGAGAATTTGAGCTCTAATACAGGCCAACAAAGTTTCAACCAGTTGAATACAGAATGGAGCAAGTGTTAATTGTCAATTAGTTATTGATTACCTTGATAGTCTTTTTTTAGCCCGCAAAAGAGAAAGTGAATCATTAGAAGTACAGAGGTCTTGATAAGCCTATGGTGTGGAGGTGGGGACACCAATGGTTCTAGCACTCTTTTGTTTCTTTTTCTGTACCCAAAATGAGTTGATGTTAAAATAAGTGCATTTTTCAAATAAATGGCAGATAATAAATTTATGTTGTTCTTCCAACAGGAAGAAATCATTGTCTATTGATCCATCCATTTTCATTGGATAATCAAAAAGAGATTTTGAAATTGGTAATAGGCCTTGGAAATGTCAGGTTCAGGAAGAGCCCAAGATGGTAGCAACTCATAGGCCAGTCTGGTCTACAGGGCAAGTTCCAGGACAGCCAGGCCACACAGAAAAGCCCTGTCTTGAAAAAAAAAGAAAGAAGAAGAAGAAGAAGAAGAAGAAGAAGAAGAAGAAGAAGNNNGAAGAAGAAGAAGAAGAAGAAGAAGAAGAAGAAGAAGAAGAAGAAGAAAAGCAACTCATACAGTTACCCCATCTCAAGAACTTCTCAGAAGTGAAGATTGCTTTTAAGTACTTGAATCCCAGTACCTACAGGATGTCCGTGTGTGGGATTTGGAGCTCATAGCTGGCCGGTATGGGTTGAATGGCACAGATTATAATGCATTTACACAAAGCAATCAATTGCCCAAGAATGTGCATCCGTAGAATACTGCTGTCAAGACATGTTGTCTTCCACCTTTGTGCTGCTCTCTTCACAATAGTTAGGAACAGTCTACATGTTTGTCAACTAACGAGTGGATTAGAAAAATGTGGTCTATTATATTCAGCATGTGTAGCACTAACACGCATATACACATATGAGTGTAACTCTGGGGAATTCTCACAGCTCCAGAGGGTGAAAGTTGGAAGCACAGCTGCCAGATGGGTTGGTTGCTACTCTGAAATGAAGATTCTGCCTCCTCCCCTTCATTCTGCTGGTCACTGACAGTCTTTGGTGATACCCTGGTTGTAGAAGCATCACTTTAATAACTTCCTGTATCTTCACATAGACATCTCTCTCCTCTCTCTCTCTCTTCTCTCTGTCTCCTTCTCTCTCTCCTCTCTCTATCCCTTTCTCTCTCTCTCTTTCTCTCTCTCTCCCTCTCCTCTCTCTATCCCTCTCTCTTTCTCTCTCTCTCCCTCTCCTCTCTCTATCCCTCTCTCTCTCTCTCTCTCTCTCTCTCTCTCTCTCTCTCTCACACACACACACACACTTCTAATCTAAGGACATCATTCATATTGGATCAAGAGGCCCACTTTTCTTAGAGAAGTCTCTACGAAATTGTTGAAGAAGTCAAACCTATCAAGGAGAATGAGAACAAACACATCGCAAGTCTTTTCTGCTGTCTGATGAGCTCTCTCTAAATTGGAGATGTTTTGATGGGAGTTGGTGAACCTTCTCTGAGATATCATACTTAAAGACAGAGCTATTTTACAGTCTAAGATTGTTCATGGTTAAAGGTGCTCCATCAAACATTAGCAATAAGAAGGAAAAGGAAAGAAAGAACAGCATGCCTTTTATTTTTTTCCCATGATAGCTATCGGTAATTAGATAATATACAGTGAAGTTTTTTACCTCCTTTACAAAACCCTGGTATCATTAGCAAGAAGTTTTAGCCACCAGACTATCTCATATATTTTCTTCTATAGGTAAAAACAGGTTTTGAGCTTCCTTGAGCCATTTATACTTGTGGTTTAAATTGCTACCAGGTATGTGTATGTGTGTGTGTGTGTGTGTTGTATGTACATGTGGTATGTAAATGTGTATGCATGTGTGTGTATGGGAAGGCAGAGGCCACATGATGAATCTTAGACCTTCCTTCATTATACTGTTTTATTAAAATAGGGCCTACCTAGACTACAGAATGAGCTCAAGGTCACGCTGTATGTGTATATATGTGTGTGTGTGAGAGAGATGGGATTCCCCTCTGTATGCTATGAATATATTTTATTACCATTGGTTATTAAAGAAGCTCTTTTGGTCAATGGCTTAGTAGAGGAAAACCAGGAGGGAAATCCAAACAGAGATATAGAGAGCAAGTATGTGGAGTCAAGGAGATGCCATGTAGCTGCTGAAGGAGGTAGACACAAGCCGCAAGCCAAAACTTTACTGTTAGGCCACAACCTCATAAATTAATAAAGATGGGTTAATTTAAGATGTAAGAGTTAGCTAGGAATACACTAGAATGAAGAAGTCCTGTAATTAATATAGTTTCTGTGTTATTTGGGTTTGAGTGACCTGGAGACGAACAAACAGTTTCCTCCTGTGTGTGTGTGTGTGTGTGTGTGTGTGTGTACCTTGATATCTTTTTGCTTAACATTCTTAATAGCATGATTCATTTACCAAATAGTGGGGCACCAACTGCAACTAACTTGTTTTTATTGTCTTATGTTCAATGACTTTTACTAATATTTTGTATTAAACAAAAATAGAATGTATATATATGATGTGGGATGCCCTTCTGTATATGTGTTGCCTTTATTGGCTAATGAATAAAGCTGCTTTGGCAGGGCAGAATACAGCCAGGCTGGAAGAGATATATAGAGAGAGTAGAAGGAATCAAAGCGATGCCATGTAGCTGCCAAAGGAGGACATGTTGGAACCTTACCAGTAGGCCACAGCCTCATGGTGATACACAGATTACTAGAAATGGATTAATTTAAGATGGAAGAGTTAGTTAATAAGAAACCTGAGCTAGCAGGCCAAACAGTGCTGTAATTAGTATAGTTTCTGTGTGATTATTTGGGTCTGGGTGGCCAGGAATGAACGAGCAGTCTCCGCTTACACAAGTAAACCGCCATAGCTCAGTTCACGGTAAAACAGAGCACAGAATTAATAAATAGAGTTGGTTGCCAAGTATTTACGGGTGAGCCATAATTCCAAATTTGGTCTGGTGGATTTACTACATCTGTAAACTTACTGGGAGATCATGGAGTGTGTAGAAGAAAAACAATTTCGTTTTCTGGGCTTTTCCTACCTAATAGTTATCAAGCACTATGCTTGAAATGAGTTTACCTATTAGACACTTCTAATCTCATTCATGGAATCAGACTTAACCTCTTGAAGGTTCTTCTTAAGAAACTGATAAGAAGTGGTGTTGAGAATGCTGTTCAAGAACTGACTAAACCACACCTCTGAGTTCTCACAGAATTACAAACCCATGCACAGTCCAGATTACAATCAGACCTCAGAGATCACAGCAAATTCAAGAACTGTGACATTTTAGGTCATCATACATTGTCTGAATGTTGTTTTAAGCCTTCTATTAGACTTCCTCTGTATAATGAAATAACCATCTATGGATCCAGTCTTTCAGAAGAAGGACGTTTATGGTGAGTGCACTAAAATAGCGATGTCAAAACATTCAAATATTGCAGCTTTGAGTGAGAGGGATCTGAAGTGCTTTCTCTTCCACACTTCATTCGCCCTAGGAATGCGTTTCTCGTCATCCTAGAGGGACGCAAAGCCACAGCTTCAGAAAGTGAGCAACTGGTTTCACTGTTGAGTAGCTTTAACTACGATGCTTTCATAGAATGAGTCACATTGTGTGGCTGACCACATTTACTTCAGGGGACTACAGACAACACACTGCATTGTGTTCTCCTGAAGTCTATTGCTAGAGCTCTAACCACAGTGTAAACCATATTTAGAGATAGGGCTTGGGGAAGGTCCTGAAGGCACCTAAAGTCTTAGAGATGGGATCAAATATAATATAAGACAAGGAAGAAAGAGGGAAATATCTCTAAGGAAAGCCCATTTCAGAGCACATCAAGAAAGGGTGGTTAACTGTAAACTACAGAGAACCCATCAGAAACCAAGCTACCATCACCTTGCTGTTCAATTTCACAGCCTCCAGAACTGTCAGGAATCAATCTCTTTTTATTTGTGGAAGTCACCTAGACTATGGTATTTTGTTACCATTCAGCCTGAGCTGAATGAGACACTGTGTACATGTATCCTTTTCTATGTCTATTCTATTCCTCAAAGTTATTCATGCCTTTCATTATTCTCCTCCTGTTTCTTTTCCTCCTTATCATCATCATCATCATTACTATTATTAGTGTATGCATGTGTGTGTGTGTTAACATGGGAGCATATATGTCACAGAGTGCATGTGGAGGTCAGAGAATAACTTTTAGGAATCAGTTCTTTCTTTACCACATTCCAGGGAGTACTTGTACAACAAGCACTTCCACCTGCTGGGTCATCTCACCAGATATAGCTTCCAACTGTTCTTTAAAATTGAAGTTCACAGCAGATTCCTTTGTTTATCTTATACTATAGCTAGGTTGCTGTCCAGATTGAATGCCTATTTTTGAAGTCACTGAAGCTTGTGTTGAACTCATCAAAATCATCTTGTTAGAACTCTCCATTGTAGTGATAAGGGGAGCAGGCCTGCTTTTCATCCCGCCCAGCTCCTGCACGGCTAGCTTATAC
>LOEQ01003215.1:297-13718 GCA_001685075.1 Bramus lutescens | reverse complement strand
TGGGAATTGAACTTAGGACCTCTGGAAGAACAGTCAGTGCTCTTAACCTCTGAGACATCTCTCAAGCCCTCAATAAAAATTTTTAAGCATGTATAGCTATCTAAGTAACTATTTATGTTTCTCTTAAGATTTGTTAACTGAAGAAAAAGTAAATAACATCCTTTTTACTGTGTGAAGCTTTGGAGATTTATAGAATTTTTTGCTATAAATAGATAAACACATGACTAATAAAATACACTTTTATGAGGTTTAAATGCAATGCTTGTTTACATTAACAGTCTCTGTGGATCACATGAAGGAAGCAGCTTATTAAATTGTAAAGAACTGGCTAAGCAAGGGGCTCATCGATAGAGCCCAGACATGGCCGCCATGTCCTGTGGATGTGTACTTTTCTCCTTTCTTGAAAAGTGATGAATGTGGTGATATTAAGACTCAGAGAGATCAAATGATTAGAGAGATTTTATGCTAAAGTCATAAAGTAAGCATTGAGGCCTATAGTATAGCTCTGTGGTTAAGTACTTATCTAGCATACGAAAGGCCCTGGGTTTCATTCCCAATAACATATACACACCACCACCACAATCACCACCACCACCACCGTCACCACCACCATCACTACCACCACTGCCATTACCACTAACCACTACTACCACCACCATCACTACCACCACTATAATCGCCACCACCACAATCAACACCACCACCACCATTACCACAACCACCATCACTACCACCACCCCACTACCACCACCACCATTATTACCACCACTGCTACCACCATCACCACCACCTCCACCACCACAATCACCATCACCACCACCATCACTACCACCAGTACCACTACCACCAGTACAATTACCACTAACCACTACTATCACCACCATCACTACCACCACTACAATTACCACCACCACCACAATCACCACCACCACCATCACCATCACCACCACAATCACCATCATCACATGACTACCATCACTACCATCACCACCACCACCACTACCACCATTATTACCACCACTGCCACCTACCACCGTCACCACCACCACCACCAACACAACAAACTTGGGTGTTTCATTTATCTCACTTCGCTGCCTCTGCTTCAAAAATAAACCCATTAGATATTATGAATGTATCTTATTCACACATTGGCTATGTTTATCACATCAAAATCACAGGAAGTGATTTTGAGAACAGAAGATTTATCTCTTTCACTCACAGCTCAACTCATTCACAGGGATTCCAGATTTGTCATTTCCATTTCTGGGAAGTTTGTGAGAGAAGAGGTAGGATGGCTTTGGTTTGGGTACTGAAGCTTCTCTTAAAAGCTGTGTATTAAGGGTTTGCTGAGAGACAGTGGGAACATTTGGAGGTGGGGCTTGGTGTGTGGGCCTTGGGTCTTTAGGGGCATGCCCCTGGAAAAGATTTTGAGGCTCCAGGCCCTTTTCCCTGCTATTTGGGTTCTGTGGCTGAGGTGAGTGGGTTTGCCCTACCGTGCACTCCTGACTGATAAACCACTTTTTATAGGCCCCAAACTAAGGGGCTGTCAGATCTCAAGATGCAATTAACAGGAATGTGAGCCAAGCCATCTTTTCACTTTGTAAATCACTTCAGGTTATTTTTTTTGTGGAAACACTGGTATGGGGGATGTCTGACCCATGCCCAACTCACCCCCCATGAAAGTGAAAGTCGTTCAAAAATTACATTCACAGCAATTATCCTCAGTGCATTGCCAGTTTCCTGATTAGAAAAGAATTTCATGCATGTCTTTTCAGAAAGTTTAGAATGTGCAGAGTATAGTGAAGAAATAAATTCCACCCCCAATGTAATCTCTGTTATTCCCCTTGATATGTTTCAAGACTCTTTCCTTTCTTAAAAAAAAAAAAAATCCAGGTGCANCTTAAAAAAAAAAAAATCCAGGTGCAAACTTATAGTGGTTTTGCAGGTTGTGTCTCAGCCTGCTGAGCACCTGTGGCCGTGAGCATGCCCAAACACTTCCAGTCCCCCACACAGTGTTTTCTATCTCGCCAGTTCCCTTAAATATCTGTTAATACATCTTTCCACACAGGGAGAACAATTCTTAAAAATTTGTATGTTTATTTAATGAATGTACTACAGGTTATTTAAATGCTTTCCTATTGGATGTTAGGTTTGGCACCTATGTTTTATATGGTGTTTATTTTATTTTTATATTATTTTGTTGCTCATTTATTTGGGATTTTTGAGATAGGGTCTCACTATACACCTCTGGTTGACGTGTAACTTGGTACACAGCTGTGGCTGGTGTCAAATTCATTATGTTCTTCCTGCCTCAGCCTCTTGTGTGCTGGAATTACAGGTGTGTGCCATCACGCCTGGCTTTGCAGCCAAGCTTTCTGTCTTATAAATAATTCTATCATAAAACATCTTGGCACGATTCTTTATTTCCCTATCTGTCTTAGTTGGGGTTTTTATTGCAGCAATGAAACACCATGATCAGAAAAAACAAAAACAAAAACAAAAACAAAAACCCACAAAACAAGTCAGGGAGGAAAGGGTTTGTTTGGCTTACACTTTCATATTACTGTTTATCACTAAAGGAAGTCAGGACAGGAACTCAAACAGGGCAGGAACCTGGAGGCAGGAGCTGATACAAAGGCCATGGAGGGGAGCTGCTTACTGGCTTGCTTCACATGGCTTGCTCAGCCTGCTTTCTTACAGAACCCAGGACCACCTGCCCAGGGATAGCACCACCCACCATGGGCTGGGCCCTTCCTCATTAATCACTAATTAAGAAAATGTCCCACAGCTGCATGTCGCGGAGGTCTTTCCTAAACTGAGGCTCCTTCCTCTTTGATGACTCTACCTTTTGTCAAGCTGACACACAAAACCAGTCAGTACACTAGCTAATATCTTTGCAATCCAATCTTAGAACTTGAATTGTCGGCTCAATAATTGGAACAGTGGTTTGTAGTGTAAACTTTATCACCCAGAAGTTGGATTGTTGCATCATCTGTAGTCTGTTTTGAGGTTTTCTAAGAGATTCGGTTTTTTGCCTCAAACCAATGCTGTTTTAATTATTTTAGCTTTTTGTATGGCCACTTTTCTCTTTCAATATGTCTTTGCTATCCCTGAATGCTTATTTTTTCATTTATTTTTATCATTATTATTATAAGTTCATAAAACCATCTTTTAAATTAGATTTGGATCAAACATATAGACTAATTGCGTTTTAGGAGCATAGAATATTTCTTCAGTTATTGTAATTATATTGTTAGTTTTTGTTTTGTTTTGCTTTTACAAATTTGCTATTGTTTATGTGCCTATTCTCATGCAGACCTACCAATTTCTTGCATAGGTAATTTTATGGTTTTTAATATTTCTGAATTGCAAATGGGTGTTTCTCCTTCTACATCATATCGCATGAAGATAACATAGAGCATGCTGGATATTCTGTATACCAGGACTTTATTTGGATGACTAAAAACTTTATAATTGGAGCAGCTGGATTTTTTTAAAATGCGTAACCAGATTACCTGGCAGTGATATTAATCTCTTCCAAATCATTGTATCTCGTATTTCTGTTTTGGGGATAATGAGGATTACTGAAAATGCACAAGAAATGCAATATCTAAAGCAATCTTTCTTTCCCGTTCACTCCTACAACAAAGAGAGAACCAGCCCAAGATGAGGCTAGGGCAAGGGAGGGTCGAGTGGAAGGGAGTTGATGCCTATTTGGGAAGGGCGGAAGGAAGATGCTTGCGTCGCAGGCCCCACTATTTCTGCAGTCCTGGGTACTGGCCAGGGGCTTGCTCAAGGCAGCTGCGGGCTGAACTGATTTCTGTGGTCAGGGAGCCGCCACCTTTGTCCACCCAGTTTCCCTTCCCTCTTCCTAAGCTCTGGGCCTTTCTCTTCCTCCTCACTTACTGGGCATGCCCACAGCCTCCACACTGAGGAAAGAAGTTGCAAAGATAATCTCAACCCAGTGGGAGCCTTTTCATCCCTCTGTCAGAGATCAGACCAGGGCTCAGTGGCAAAGGCCCCATAGTGCACCTGTCTCCATCCTCCCTGTTATCACCAGCAACGCTAATAAGATTCTTCTAATAGCTTCCTAAATTGCCTCCTCTTCCTCTATTATTCTTGCAGATTAATATCTAAGAGCTGTATGTAAACCAGGATGCATTTCTTAAACGAGGGCTTTCCCTAGCACTTAGAATAAAACACAAACTCAGCCTGGCCCCGAGTCATCTGTCCCTTCCTCTTCTGCTTTACTTGTTCTCCGCATTTCTTCCACTCTGACACTTTCCTTGCCTATGATGCAGCAAGAGCCTTTCAACCCCAAGGCCTCTGGATTTGCTATGTCCTCTTGGCATGTGTTTGCATCCGCTTCCATCCAGGTTTCCTGTTTGCTCTCTGTATCTTGGTTCTGCCTGTTCTCAGAGCATCCTGTTTCTGCTCTTCATGGCGTTTACAATAATCTGTTACCATCTTGGCTGTTTGCTTACTTAGTAAGTATCTTTGCCTTCTGGAATGGAGGCTCTATAGTGACAGGAAGTGTGTTGCTTCCTTCTGAATCCCTGAACTCCAGTACCACAGCACATGGAAGTCACTAAAATGGCTGTTTTAGGCTGGTGCTCTGTTTTCCTTTCTGTTGCTAATATGCAACATTCCGGTCCAAAGCAACGCAGGGGAGGATAGGACACATTTCAGCATACAGGTTACAGTCATTGAGGGGAGTCAGAGAGAGAGCACGAGTAGAAGCTTGAAGCAGAAACTACAGAAAAACACTGCTTACTGGCTGCCTCTTTCAGTGCTTAGCTCGCTTTCTTATACAGCCTATGACCACCTGCCCATGGAATATGGGGGCTGGGCCCTTCTAGCAATTAATGATCTGACAAGCCTCTTTGTGATATCCAACAGTTGGACAGGCTGACTTGGAGAACCCAGGATGACTTGATTTGCAAGCTTGGCATTGACTGGAAGTTTGGGCTCAGTCAAGACTATCATTCCGGTCATCTTGTATCATCTCCAGTATGATGGTGTTAGGGGAGTCATATTTCTTATCTGGTAGCTCAGGGCTCTTAGAGAGAAAGTCCAAAGAAATCCAGAAAACAGCTTCTTGGGGAAAATATCTGATTTATTTTTAGGATCAACTGAGAACTATCTAGAAGACCAAGCTTGAGTAAATATTTGAAGTGTAAGAAAGATAATGTATGACAGTTGTCAAGAAACCAGGTTCGGCACTAAACAAATCAAGACCCAAGTCTGACCAACTGTAAGATCTTGTGAAGAAAGCTGCATGTGTGTGTGTGTGAATACTGTTGCTTACTCATGAAACAAGGTGCTATAGTTTGTTCATCCCAAGTCTTGATCCCTTACTGTGCCAGTGTCAGGAGGCAGGATGTTTTCTAGGTGTAACGGGACATTACTCTTACAAGCAAGTTACTGTCTTTCACAAGAGATGGAATTATGTCTTTCCAGGGGAATATATTTCTGCAGGTGAGTGAGTCTCAAAGGACCAGATCAGCCATCACAAGAATGAGTTACTTGCCATGAAGCAAACTTGTCCCTGTTAAATTGGCTCCTTCTTCATGTCCACTCAGGACTTCCCTTATGTCACAGAGTACCTTTCCAATCATGGTTGCCTGATCTCAAACTTCCCTGCCAACAGAAGTCCGAGCGAAACCTAGCTTCTCTACCTATAGGTGTGACCTCATCTGGGGTCAGGTGATCAAATGTGCCTTGTCACAAAAAAATTTGGAAACAATACAAGGCTTCTCAACACACAACCACCAGAAACTAACTCAAAATCAAACACGTGATGTGTCCAAGGTGTTCTTGGTGGCATTACCTGTGTTGTATCATGTGACTTCGCTGCCACCTTGGCTCTAAAGACGTAGCTTGTGTATTTTGCTCTGTGCATGTTGTCACTCCACACAGTGTCAACAGACACTGCCTGAGACACCTCTGCTCAGAATTGAGAGTGTAGGAGAAACCACAAGAGGTATCAAGAATTTATTAGGATACACTCACAGATACACAACAAGGCAAATAGCCATTGCGGTTCTTTATTTGCCCAGAGGTCCAATCTCCAACCACCACATGAGAGAGTGAGTGGCCACCCCCTTCTTTCCTTTTAAGAGGTCAGATCAGCAAACAAGAAGCAGCACCTCTATTAGGTCAGATAGCTCAAGGTTATAGGGAGTGAATACCCACTATATTTCTCCCTTCATTCTAAATAAGAAGGTTCTAAATCCAATGCAGAGCTATATACAATAAGAATGATTATCAAGTATTGTCCAGGAGAAAGAAAGAGTAATAACATGTATAAAAATAAAACTACAACCAACAAGAACAATGTCAAGTAAGAATCACATACTAAATGTCCAGATGTTGAGGACCAGCCTTGACAAAAATACTTCTTACCAGGGTAGGGACATGGGAATAGAAAAAAAATAAGTAAAGAATATGAAGACACATAAAAATAATGAGACAGAAAGCATAGAAAGTATTGGGAGGTCATTTCAGTGACTGAAATCCTAAAATTCTCCAGTGTTTATTTTTCTACAGCTTTTATACCCAACATAAATGGGGGAGAAGGTAACAAAAGACTTTATTAACATGACACACAGTCAATTGTTTTATCACTCTGATACATCAAATCATTAACATTCTGCCATCTAGACAGCAAAGGTGCTCTAGATCACATACACTGTCCTTCCCTAGATGACTTCATAATTACTAAGAAAGGAGCAGAAGTACATGTGTATATCCTGACCACCTGTCAGGATGGCACTGAGCTATCTTAATTTCAAAAGAACCAAGTAATCACCTTCTGAGTTAGAAGTCAGTGTAACTGTGCTTGTCAAATCTCCAAACTCTCTATCAGACAAGGTAAATGGGCCTGCATTGTTTGGCCTCCACAGGTGAATGGTAAATTACAAAGATTATTCCAATAGCTGTCCTATCCTGAGGAGTCTAAGTCCCATACCTAACATGCCTTAACTAAGATAAAAGAGGATTGTAACTGTGACAATCTAGTCTTCAACCCCATCAAAGACCTGAGAAGGAAAATAATATTACCCGAGTAAGTAGAAAGTGCAAGCAACTGACTTTCAAAAGGTGCAAGAAATGACAGAGACAACTGGCTGCCTGGACAGTCACCTAAAGTTTCTCTGCAATGTTGAGGCAACCAACTTTGGCTGCATGCCTTAGAATATCTGATAAATCATTTTTAGTAGCAGAATAATTTGAAAGACTGTCCTACCCTGTCCTGGCAAGGTTGAGTAGTTGCTTTTCCTTGTGTCCTCCTTGTCCAGATTAGACAGCATGCTTACTGTCAGCAGTCAAGGCAAGTGCAGTTATTTGCCCAACAGGACAGTTTTGCCAAGAAGAAAACAAGCTCCATATGAAGTGTCTTCAGTGCCCACTGATCAGTGGGAGTAGATCAGTGCTTCCAGGAACAGTCACGTCTCATGGCAACAGAATTCTAAATTATTGATCAAATGCCATATTTTGTAGATCTTTGAAGTGTTTGAAGATTACCTATCTATGCGGAGTACATCTCTGTGCATCTAGAGAACATAGCTAACATAACTATAAGTATGACAAACATGGGTGACTAGTAACCTGTAATTCCTAATTGACCTATATAGCTTAAAGACTAAAGCTTCACATTACTAAAAAAAAACCTTCAAATATTGTACAGCATAAGGACAATGATCTCAAAATTATAACAATATATAAAAATATCCTAATCAGAGGTAGAAATGTATAGTGCAATTCGACAAAATATCCTTAATTTGTATCAATATATAAAATATCTTTAAGCAGAAGTAGAAACATTCATACAGTACAATAACACTTGTGTGCAAAAGTATTGTAAACAGAAATAGGAACATACACAATATGAAAAATACAATTTTGAATTTGTATCAATATACAAATTATCTAAGACAGGAATACAAAAATAATTTTATATATGTATCCATATGCAAGAATCTATGCCAATGTAAACTGTCTAAAACTAATAGTTGCTAAAATAGTTTACAAGTAGATACCTTATTATCCTATTTCCCTTTTTCTGTTTTTCAAAAGATGTTTCTAAATCTAAATTTCATTGTTCCACCCCCCAGCCATATTATAACTTATAACCAACCCCTAACAGATGATAATTATCCATAACCCCGAAAAAACAAAATCTGTTGAGAGAGGGGCATTGATTTTTTTTTTTTTAGAATTGCTTCCTGTTGTCTAGTGGGCAACAGTAAAAAATATGAAACAAAGGTTATTCTCACGAGGACTAGCTGTAAGTTCTAATCTAAAGTTCTGGCTAGAGTGTTGTAAGAGGGTGGAGCAATGAGATTGTTGCATTGTCTGAATTGTCTCCAAGTTAGTGTCAGCCATTTGTGCTATATATATTTATACAGTACAGTGTTCTTCTCAGTGTTGACATGTATGGAGGCCAGAGGAACTGTTTTGTATTCTTTCTCCATAGTGTGTTCTGGGAATCGAACTCAGATCACCAGGTTTAGTTGCAAGCTCCTCTACCCATTGAAGCCATTTCACTGACCTGTGATATAGTATTTATTCACTATCCTTTCTACTACTCTACCAAAGCAGCAGTGATCCCAAGGGCTCATTCTCAAAATGAGGGAGAAAAGAAAATCAGTAAGTCCTTACTGAATCTGTCCCTGGTAAGGTTACAAGTGAAGCAAAGGAAATAGAAAGTATATTTTTAATATCTCTTTCACAAAATTATTTATACTGCTAAGAAGATACTGAGATGAAGGTGAGGAATTTTGGCTTCATGTGGCTGGGGGAAAGTGGAGCTGGGTGAGGAAAATGGCAGGTCTGTAGGAGAAGCACAAGATTCACACAAAAGCGAAGCAGGAAAATGCTATTACTATGTGCTCTCAGTATCTCGTTCTGAAAAAATAAGAGCAATGCTTTCCTGGAACTCTGATAGAAAGGTTCCAGTAGGCAGGTCAGCCAAGGGGCAGCCAGGGAGCCTTTTACTAACATTCCAGCTGCTGAAGTGGGGTGGGGCACGTTTACTTCCAAGGCCAGTCTTGGCTACAACTTGTATAAAAAGGATTTCTGTGTCTTCCAGAAAGGCAATATTATCTACAAGAAGACAGAATCTATCTAGCTGTTATGAAATTAATGTATAGACCGAGCATAGTTAAGAACGATGAATGAATGCTGTGTTATTTTTAGCTAATAAGGCATTTTCTTTGTGAGTGTGAAGGTATATGTATGTGCATATGTATGTATATGTAGGTATATGTATGTGTATGTGTGTGTAGGTATATATGTGTACATGTGTGGGTGGGTATATGTTTTCATGAATGTGTAGGTATATGTGTGTGCATGTGGGGGGTATGTGTGTGCATGTGTGTGTAGGTAGGTATATGTGTGTACATGTATGTGGAAGTATATGTGTACATGTGTGTAGGCATATGTGTGAGTATATAGATATATGTGTGTACTTATGTGGGTGGGTATATGTGTACATGTATGTGTAGGTATGTGTGTGTGTGTGTGTGTGTGTGTGTGTGTGTGTGTGTAGGCCAGAAGAAAATCCTGGCTGTCATTCCTCAGATGTTATCTATTTTGTTTTTGAGACAGGGCCACTCACTAACCTTGAGCTAGTAAAGTAGGTTAGAGGACAGCCCGGGGGCCCCAAGGATGCACACATCTCTGCCTCCTGAGTGCTGGCTTTGCAACTGTGCATCCTACACCTGGATTTGTTTTTCCTTTGAGTCTCTCTCTCTCCTTAAAAAAAAAAGGATCAAATTTTTATGCTTGTAAGGCAAGCACTTTGCCAACTGAGGTTATCATCCCTGGTAGTGATGCATTTTCAAATCACCATATAGCTAGGCTTGGCTAAGAAGTGAATTTTCCAAGACCAACACAAAACTGTTTGAGGTTCCTACACCTACCTGTTTTATTTCATTGAATTTATTTTAACAAACATCCATGGACTGTGTTAAAGGCACTGTGCTAAGTGCAAGTAGACTGTGGAGGATAAAACAGACAAAGCTCTTGTCCTCAATGAGATCAGAGGCTAATGAGGGGAACATACATCTGTTTTAAAAAGTCATAATAAATAAATCAGTGTGCTGGCTAGTTTTATGTCAACTTGACAGAGCTAGAGTCATCTAAAAGGAGGGAACTGCAATCGAGAGGATGCCTCCATAAGATCTGTAGAGTATTTTCCTAATGGGTGATTGATGTGTAAGGGCCTGGTCCGTCGTGGGTGGTACCATCCCTAAGTTTGTGGTCCTGGGTACTATAAGAAAGCAGGCTGAGCAAGTCATGAGGAGCAAGCCAGTAAGCAGCACCTCTGCATGTCCTCTGCGCCAGCACCTGCCCTGATTGTTTGATTTTGAATTTCTGTCCTGACTTCCTTCCAACACAAACAGTGATGTAAAAGCTTAAAAAAAAATCCTGTTTCCTCCTGCAGTTGCTTTGGTCATGGTGTTTTATTGCAGCAATTACAATCCTAAGATATCTGGTAATGTCTTAATGAATAGCATGCTTTGTTTTGGCTTTTTTTTTTTTTGGTCTTATTGGTCTTTGCTGGTTTGTTCTGGGTTTTGTTTTTTTGTGGTTTTGTGGTGGTAGGTAGTAGGGGGTGGCACTTGGGTGTGTGTGTGTTTCTTGGGTTTTTTTTTTTTTGAGAGAGAAAGAGTATGAAGTTGGGTGGGTATGGAGGTGGGAAGCATCTGGGAGAAATTGGGGAAGGAGAAAATATGGTAAAAATCTATCATATGAAAATTTTCTCAATTAAAAAATAAAATAGAAAGAATGAAAGAAAAGAAAAGAGAAAAGAAAGAAGGAAGGAAAGAAGAAAGGAGAGAGAGAGTTAAGGTCATGGGACATGTTGATTTTCATGTCTGTTTCATGCCTGGTCAATTCTGGCTTGAAACTCAGCCTCCCTTTCATTGCTATAGAACATAAACTCTTGAAGATTTAAAAGACACTGGAGTGAAGAAGTATATACCAAAATGAATCAACCACTGCAGATACCAAGTGCCATTGGAATAAGTTAGCAATAGCAATAAAAATTATGTCTGAACTCATCTCATAGTAAGTAGGGGTAAGAAGAGGCCTGATCAATACAGAACCTTGTCGCCTGAGCTTCCTGCAAGCTGTGGCTTCAAGGGTCAAAGAATCCTTGATTTGATCATCTATAACCATCTTTAGAAGGGAGAGATTGTGGAGGATAATGTAAGCGTTAATGCAGGTCAGACCTGAAAGGGGCATATCCCATAGCCCATCAGCAAGTCACATGACAATACCTCAATACACAGAATGCTGGGAAATGCAGTTCAGTTTTGAACCTGGGAAGAAAAGAAAGTGAGTTTTGTGGTTTATGTCTGGTGCAGAACTGGTTCTGTAGCAACAGGACAATTTCAAGTTTGACCCTGTGTCTAGATTTGGGGTGCTGCTTGACACTACTGGTAACTTTTGATGCCATGTCTGCACTTACGCCAACTTGCCCTTCTTTTCTCAGCCTCGTTCTTTCTCTCCCCAGGTGTGAACCCTGCTGATTTTTCTAAAAGGGGGATTATAATTCCCTTTGACTGATCTCACACAGCCTCCTGGGGCTGCCACCGTGCAGCCAGCTCTCTGATAAGAGAAAAGGCACAGCTATTCACTAGGGAAGCCTTCTTGGGACATCAGATTTGAGGTCTCACGAGGCCTGACACATATGTCTATGCTTCTAAAACAGTCATAAGTATATTATTTTTTTTTTTGATTCTGAGGCCTCTTGTCAGAAATGGATGAATCTCAGGATAAAAATATTCTCTTCCTAGTGCTAAGCAGGTCCCCCAGGGCCTGTGCCTCTGCTCTTCTCCTCCAAGCAGAGTATGGTTCCTTGAATTCAGCATTCGTTTGTTTTAAACCATAGATAATCATGATTAAACACAATGGTTTGTGAGGTAGAGTCCAGGTGCTTGGGAGGTATGTATGCTTTTCTACCCAAAGGCACATGGTGGGAACTTTTGGAGAAACACAACCATTATTCCTCAGTTAAGAGAGATCCAACTCTTTTTTTCGGTGTGTTCTCCTGTGGGAAGGGATTTTGCCTGGGAACCTGGGAAGTGATGTGCTTTCTATTCACTTTCTTGTTGGACGTCTTTTAGGGTTTGGGGCACTAGGAGAGGGCCAAGCAATGAGCAACATCGAAAGTCTGCTGAACCATCCGGCACCCGGAGAGCTTGTCCAACTGTTTCCTGGAGGTTTTGAAACAATTTATAAATAATTTATAGGACAAGGACTTCAAGAGAGGCTTATAAGAAAACACAGTACTGTTACAAGTTGTGGGAGCAAACTGTGAGCCCTCAGCTACCTCCCCCCAAAGAGCCAACGTTGGATGGAAAGGAAACACACATAACACCATTTCCTCTCAGGCGGCAGCAACTCTAAAAAAAGAAGCTGCATGAGCAGAAGGTCTCAGTGACGTTGTAGCTGTCTTCTGCGAACCGATGAAGAGAGCAAAGAGCAGCATCGGCTGAACTATCTGAGGCTGGAGCCGGCAAGGAGAACCGCGAAGTCCAAATGCGTGTCGGAGGCCTGGACGTTTCTGATACGGCTACACCACAGAGGGAGACGTGTCGGTGTTTCCTGTGCTCTGGGGGTGAAAACAGCTTTACCTTCCCATGTAGCATCACTAACTTATTGCCTTCTTCCTTTGTCTTGTTTCTATGTGAGTCTTAGACATGGTGGTGTGAGTTTTTAGCCACATCGGTCTTAGATTGATGTTGGGAGAGACGGGAATAAGATATCCGAATGTATGGTTAACTCCAAAGAAAAGAAAACCCGAAGTACAGGTTTTCTGTGACAAGTCTATGATCATAACCAGCTCCCATGTATACCATCTTATGTTTAGCAATGTTGGTACCCAGACGATGGTAAGAAATTTCCCGTTTTCTTTTCCCTTCAGAGAGCATCAGCAACCTGCCTGACAGTAGACTCACTAAATCCTATGGGCCCCATTCATGAAAATTAGAAGCATGGAAATCCTGGAACCACTCTGTAGATGTTTCTATGCACAATCACATAAACCGCAATTCCAAAGTTCCCAAAGCAAGCCCCATCCCATTGAGGGTGATTATCCATTGAAAATAAATCAGAAAGATAGACAAATTAGAAGTCACTGGTAAAATCCTGAAGTCATCCCGTTTGGCCAGGATTTCAGTTTGGCAAATACTAAAGCAAAGCTGGAGTGTGCCAGAGCTGCTCAGAACACTCAGGTACATGCCAAATTCTGGTAGGATAGCTCACATTTGCACTTCCAGGCTCTGGAAAAACCCAGATGCTCTGAAGATAATCAGAGAAACAGTAACAGCTAGTCAAGGGGGACTAGGTGATTGAATACCAGGTTGCCCAGCTTTGTTTGTGAATTGCCACACACACACACACACACACAC